>ML814941.1:71660-92156 GCA_009831015.1 Picea engelmannii | reverse complement strand
GAAATCAATTCAGAGTACCCAATGAATGGATGTGCAAATCATGATTTTCAGATGTCTTGTTCCCAAAAAATGATCGATTAAATCTTATAGGAGTAAATATGCCAATGTTTAAAACTTAGTGAAGAAAGGAATGTTCAAGGAAGATTTAATTATAGATTCATTTCCTTTCATTAGAAAAAAGTTTCCTCTATGGGGCCAATCATCAAAACAAAATTTAAGTGGGAACTCTTCTAGCCTGTTCCAATGCTATAATTCATATTTTCCTACCCTAATTTTGGAGCACCTTCCTTATATTCGTTGAGTAGATTGATTATATTATTTATGTAGTCTATATGTTGGGTACTTTTCAGTTATGTTTCTTCTTGTTGGTCATGTTGCTCATCATGTTGTTGTTCAGGTTTCTCTGAGGTTGTCTTTTATTCTGATCTTACTTGTGAAGCATGGTTATGATTAATGTTGCAATGATTAAACACAAGGGTAGAAAGGGTACTATTGATGAATTTTCGGTAAGGAAGGATTCTAGGGTTATCAAATGCCTGTAAGGAAGGATTCTAGGGTTTTCAAATGCTCCCAAGAAGAGAACTTGACCCCAAGTAGGACCCAAATGTTACCCATTGTGTCGTTAGGCACAAACAAATTTCCATAGTGATGATTACATTGTGTAATTGTCATCCTATACCTCATCCATTGTGATAACAATGAGATTCCTACCATAAACCTCTTTGACACCAATTTTTTTTTTAAAACACCTATAGGTCATTGGTATTCCGATTTCCCCTAGCGTCGTTGATATAACATACACGCCATAAGATCAATGTTAAATTTCGTCGGTATCTGATTTTCGTAGTGTCGTTGTCATGGCGTCAACATCATTGATATAACATCCATGTTAGAAGACAGATGTTACCTTCCAACATTTGTCCGACATTCCTAGAGTCATTTCCATGGCGTCAATGTCGTAGGTGAAACGTCGTTGATATAACATAAACGTCGAAATATCAACATTACCTTTCATCGATCATCCGACATACCTAGAATCATTGTCACGGAATCAACATCCCAGGTGAGACATCGCTGATATAGAGTACATGTTGGAATACCGATGGTCTGTGGTGTCGCAGGTGAGATGTCCCGGTGTCATTGTAGCGATGTCCATATTGGGATTGGACAGTGAAGTCTGAGATGACATGTGTCTGCATGAAATGTCGCAATAGAAATGATATATGTGTCATCTAAAAACTGATGTTATGTGAAACAATGTTTGAGGGGGTCCAATGTTTGTATATCTCCCGAAAATATAAAGTGGCAATTTCTACGAACACACCATCGGAATTTTACCCAAATGTACTAGTGTTTGAGATTTAGCAGTGCATGAACATTAACAATTTGCATCTCCAACAATACATAACAACTTTATATCCTTACTCAAACTTTTAAGAATCATGTAAATCGTCAAGGTGTACCTGGTATGTTCTGAATTTAGGCTAGTGTTTTGGGAACCTGAGTTGGACTTAGAGGGAGGCATCTAATGTGCTAACATATGGCTCCACAGGGGATGGAGACCTCCCTATGAGGCTCCAAGAATATGCAGTTCCATTGCCTTATCTTCTTTCAAATAGGAAACATACATATGCCCATGATGCTTTCACTGAATCCTTCTCATCATACTTTGAAAGCCCAAACTGTCCTGCCAATTGTAAATTTTTCATTCCTTGAGAGCACTTTACTCATTATTGAAAACTAAAAAAAAAAAACAAGATGAAAATTGCAAACCAAATCATAACTAGAAAGAAAATGCTCATGAAGTGAGCTTATTTATGTACATAATTCTACACTATCCTATCTAGCTCAGTTGCTACATCAAGTAATATGATATGTCCAATACAACCAATCAAACAACTGACTGAGAGATTGGACTTGTGGCCAGTCTTGAGATATTAGAATGGACAATGATATAAGGAAATATAACTAAAAATACAGTTGAAATTGATATCCATAGTGCATAAGTGATACAAAATTTGAGCTAACAAAAATTTCCTTGTATTTTGCCACCGGATCATAAAAGTCACCAGGAAGAATACTCTCATAGAAAATGTATACCTCATTTCCTTGTTCATGATTTTTTTTTCATGCATCATAAGCTGGTGGAACTTTGCAGACTTCTGAATATGAAGATTTTGAATCAAGATAATAATTTTTTTGAACAAATGATTCACGAAGATGGTTCTTTGAAAATGCTAGAGGAAATTGAATTTCCTTATCACTCCCACTCTCAGGAAAATGAATCTGTATGTTAGAGTCCACATGTTGTTCCTTTTCATTTAATGAAGAAACAATATTTTGTTGCTCATGGTAGTTACCATCTAACCTATATTCCTACTGCTGATCCAGAGAGGTAATTTTTCCCTGTACATCTTCTGATTTCATACAAAATTGAAGGTACTTGCATTGTGACTCTAGACAAAATAATTGACATTTTTTGTAATAGTCCAAATCCAAAGATGAGACCGACGTCTAAGCAATTTCACCATATTCACCTTCGAATAAACTACCAATCCATTCTTTCAAAGATTCAAAATATGTAGAGTCTCTCATCATACCTATCCATTTGATATATTCTTCAAGGAAAATAAGATTTACCAATAAATCTACCATTTTAAGTGATACAACAACTGGATCGGGAACTAAGTCCTTCTTCTTGAAACTAGTGGAATCGCCAAGATAACCTTTCTTCATGGAGTGGAGTCGCCGGGTGAATGATGTAGTATGAATATGTCCAGCTTCAGTTCACCATCCAAAGATGGATCTAATCAATGTTGTTCTCCTAGGGAATATCTTCAACTTTGTCCCCGACAATAGAGCCAGAAATGTTAGCACTAGAAGTCACTCTTACTGTAGTCTGGAGTGACTTCTAGTGCTAACACTCTCAACATTGCATGGCATATGATATAGTGTGTTACGTTCCATCTAACATGGTGTATGAGGAATCTTCCAATTTTCCAATTATCATATGTTATCCCACAGTACTCCCTTCATGTCATGCTGACCTGTACTATCTAATATGGCATTCAAACATCTAGATTGGTTTCAAGGGCATACTTTTTTTGTCAATATTGAATACCCAGAAATCCATGTATCTAGAGTTTTCATGATACGTTGTGTTTCTGATTTTGAATTCTAGGTGTGGAACCATGACCTAGGTGTGGAACCATGAACTATGTGTGGAATCTTGATCCGTGGTGGATCATTGACCTATATTTGGAAACAAGCCTAATTTTTCCCTAACCACATTTGGAGTTTATTTTGTATATACAATTTGTATAGTTTTATTTGTTTTATTTTTATTTTTAATTTTTTTTATTTTATTCCTATTTAATTTTTATTTTCATTCTATTTTACACATATTTTTCCAAATCCACACACGGTTTTAAATTTCCCACTTCCCATGAATATTTATTTATTATTATCTTACTCTAATGGGAATTTACCATATAAAGAAATTTCCATAATGGGACCTTACTATTAGACTTACAATATCTCGAATTTTCCAAATTAATACTTTATCAACCTACACCATGGATATATATTATATTATTTTCTAGAAATTACTAATGAAAATTTATTTTTATGTTGGAACTGAATTTTCCTACATTTGTCATTAATTCCTAAGTACTATATATGGAATTTTCCAAATTAAGACTTTATCAACCTACACCATGGATATATATTTTATTATTTTCCAGGAATTGCTAATGAAAATTTATTTTTACCTTGAGGACTGAATTTGCATGCATTTGTCACTAATCCCTAATTTATATTTTATGATTGATTCAAGATATTTTTATTATTATTTGGTTTTCCAATTTTCCTCTTGATGTAGATTTATATTTGGATTGTATTAACTTTTTTTTTTATTTAGATTTTTTATTTGGATTAATTTCCCACTCCCGACATGATTTTTTTTAATTTCCTAATAACTTACTTCGTATTTCATTTATTTATTATATTATTTATTTTAATTTTTTTGGGGGCTAACCTCATAGAGATTCACTATTTTGGGATGTCATTCTGGAAATTACCTTCCTGACCATGTCTATCAAACTCACTAAAAATACAAGCATTCGAACTATGAAACCTTAGATTATTTTATTAACTTTTAGGAGTTTTCCATTGAGTTCGAGTTATCAGATTATCAATTCCATTGACATCCTTCACATGCCTTCCTAACCATCGGATACCAATCGATGAAACCCCTTTCCCAAAACACCTTTGGTTTTATATTATTTTATTATGGTGGATTATTTTATTATTATTTTAATTTTTTTGGCTCTCCCCATTGGTCGAGCTCTCTCCATAAAATTCACACCTTCAACATTACATTCCTTCCCAACCATCATAGTCTGATAGGCCTATCAGATGACAAGCCATCAGATAATCCATGGATGATAATTCGTTCACATTTTATCACGATAAGCCATCATGATAAGTCATTAGTTGAAAAGTCATCGAATTTGGGCTATCGGGTTGAAATTTTTTCTCATGACTCTCTGCCCATCATATTTCGAAGCAATTGGACATGAGCCTCCAAGATTTTACTATATTTTACCATTTGACGGTTTACAGTCAGTTACCATCTGAGGGTTTTAGTGTTAGTTACCGAATTTACTATTACCAATTGGGTTGGATTATTTTATCAATTTTCAATTTATTTCCTATTTTTCCTCTGGATTTCAGGTCAAAATATCTACATGGGATCAAGGTTCTATTTCTACCCTAAATCCACATGCAAACTACTAAGGGGGAGGTGTAACACACCCAACCCCTTATTTACCCTTTAATAGATGGGTTATTAATTTTTCACTTTTCCTCGACCACCTCAAATCCTCTTCAAAAGGATACCATCGCCCTCTGCTCGGCGAGAGCTTTCCAACAACTATAAATTTGTCTCAATCCAATTTTGGGATAAAACATTATGGAATCTTAAATTTTTTAAGTCCTCTTCCATTTTTTACCCCCACGTGGCTACACGTCGCCTACCACCTGCCTCACCTGACTATCGACTTATTGGTTCCCGGGACCTCGACCAATTTTCTGAAGTCTTATCCACCCAAAATCCTGATCTGACATGATCTAGAGCTCAAGGCACATGGCCCTTTCATAAGGTGCCACTTGTTCGTGATGTATTGGTTTAGTGACTCTTTCTCGCATCCTTCCAAGTTACCAAACTATCGGCCCACCGAAAGACCAGTATAATACCTTAACCCTCAATGCCCAATCCAGTATGAGCTGGCACCTTGGACAAGTAGTACTATCATATTCCACCATTTTTCCTTCACCATATCACGATAGGTAACCACCATAGCAAGATCGTATCCATTTTAAAATTAAGGCCCGATTCGACAGCTGAACTATCCCTCTGACCTATGGAATTTCCATGATCTTCCATGTAGAATCCCCTCATGGCCCTATTACAACTTGACACATGGAACTGTCACTACCTAACACATGGAACTTATAAACCACCATGGTCTTGCCCAAATATACCAATTTACCTTGACCCTGCACCAATCGCCATGTGACACATGGACTGATGTGGAGTATATGTCATTGCTGCAGACCTTTCTCATTTTTTTAGGTGTTGACACTTGTCTCTTTGGTGTTTCTATGTGATGTCTCCTTTGTCACACCAGATCATTGGATCTCTAGGCATCGACCTTACTTGCACGTTCAATCAAATCAAATTACCCAATCCGACGTGAGTTGTTACCCGAGGCACATGGCCCTGTCGCATATCGCCAATTTTCTTGATCCTCGTTGCCACATGTGGATATCGAGAATCAGGCACCAAGCTTCCTAGCATAACTGAATTGCAAGACTCCCTGATAGGTCACGACCGATTGACTCCTTTGATCCAAATCGATGGTGGATATTTATCCACCCTTGGATCCAATGACCAAGAATTAATGGTGCTACCCTAAGGGTACTCACCTTTGGTTGGTCCCACACTCAACACCTCGATGAGCCTCCTACCGACATGTGGTATGACACGTGGTACCCATACCACTTGACATGTGGCACTCATTTTCCTTACAAATCCCTATGCAATTCAACCAAATCCACATGACACATAGAAACACCATGGGGTGACATGTGGCCTTCCTTCGTCGTGACACATGAACCACTTGTCACATGCCGCATCACTAGTGGGAATCATATGTCAGACCTTACCTATGGTGTTAACATATAAATCTCCCAGTGTCAGGGATTAGGAGGGGATTAGTTAATACTAATCCCGTGATTATGAGATTGCTAATTAGGTTTAACAAGTGTTACAACCCTGTGAGATCTATGGATGAGATCTATCATCGAAATCTATCGATCTACGGTCTATATCATCCCTCATAGTCTTACCATCAGTGAAACTAATCCTCGACACTCTAACGTTACCCCGAACACCACACTCCAACGATAAAACATACTATGGATCTGACGATGAAAACCCTTTCCTACAGACTCTTTGATGGATTTAATGGATTGGATTCATCCTTGGATCTTTCCCATCAAAGTTCCTTATCAACTTCATGCACAATCATCCTGAAATCCAAATCTCTGATCAATGATGGGGATCTCTCCACCCACAGATCCTACACTCGATAATTAAAGCACACAATCAAAGGCTTGAGCTTGACAAGGGTCCATTCACAATCTCTCCAACAAATTATAGGTTGCCACATCATCCTCGGTTATGTAGACACTTCCTGTGAGCATGATGTCAGCAAGACATCACCTTCCCCCTTAACTCTACTTGGACAAGATCCTACGAAGATCTATGGATGCGTATTGATCTCAAATTCACTTTGATTGATGGTCCATATTTCTTGTTGGGGACCTTCCCTTTGGAGTACCTTCATTTTGGTTTTCCAGGGCTACTCCAATCGTCAACCTATTACCAACAGATTGGATATTTCTGCCTCTGACCTTTGATAGATCAACGACCCTTGTTGATTTAGGGTACTTCTTCTATGGGCATCGTATTCAACTTGAACGAAGGGTCTAGATCTATTTGTGATTCTAATCCAATGGCAACGTGTTGGCACAAAGTTGGCAGATAATGGTCCTCTGCAGGTTACCAAAAAAAGGGTATTGATGTAGTCTAGGGCGTTGGCATTTTCATCTTTTCGAAAGGAAAGAAGTCTCACCTTAAGCGCAACTGAGACAAAAGAGCTAAGGGAAGGGTATGAAGAATGTTATACAAATCTATAATCCATCTGTATTGTTACCATTCTAGTGCAAGATAGATACTTCGTTTAGTTCCTTAGCACATCATACACTAATATAGAAGAAAAAAACTATACATACCATCAAGAAGTGATAAAGACATGTAATTCATAACAACCAATGCATAATGTCATTTCAGAGATACATAAAGTAAGATGAACCAGGAACATTTTCAAAATTTGATCTCCATTATATTTCTAGTATGTCAGAAGTCTTGGAAAACAAGAAGTCATGAATTTACATTAAACATCCACCCTACTCAGTATACAAGAGATCAATAAGTACATCTCAATACAATACTACAACTGATCACAATGAGTCTAGGATCTTCCCTTCCTAATTACAATCTAGATCTGGAGTATAGATCCAGTTCTTGCATCTCCCTATCCCTCACACACCCATTACAATACAACAGATTACAAAAGAGAATCCCTACCAAAGCGAATCATCATCACAATTGTTTCCTTCCTTCCTCTTTAGAATCCATCATCCCTCTTCTCTTCTTGATTCATTTGTAATTGTATTATGCGTTGGCTTCAGACTGTGTTATGTTCCAACATCTTTCTATTGTGTGTTTCCTTTTTCAGCCTTCTTCACTTGGTTGGTTGTCTCTTTAATAGATTTATCAACTTATTTTATCAAAATGAAGGGTCCAACACTATGATTCCATCCAATCCAAAACATATTTCTTCATCAAGGAGACCTTCCATCTAATGGTTGAGATCATCTCACCTCTTCAAATCGATGGTCGCAATTCCATCCACTCAAAACACGAGATTTTTGCAGGTGAACAATTTGATCATGGACTTAGTCATTCAAGAAGATCTTCTAAATATTTTCTAAGGCCTTACCAGGCCTTCAGGGACTTCATAGTCCATTTCAAAACTGGATAAGGAATTTACTCCTAGACTTTATCATTCCTCTCTTAGTTTATTTTCTTGTATTCCTTTCACAAGAAACACACCATAGCACATAACCTATTGTGCACATAGGAGGCACAAATACATACATATATATCCATGAGGCCATTCATAGGAGGAAATCATTTGTACAACTCCTCAAGTATTCTAGGTAAGATGTAGGGTCCTCCTACTCAATTATGCACTACACATGAAATTCCATTCCTATACTTAATCATCTGGGTATAATTTCTTCCCAATGGGACAAGTCCATTAGCCAGGAACACACATTTACAACATCATTACAAGCATAAATTAATTGTTCTAATTAAATTAAATAGAATTTAACAATACTTATATTTTACATGTTATAGCCAACTAACTGTGGGTGTTCACCTTTCCACCCAACCATAGGATCTGCATGCTCAGTCACTTCGGTTACAGGCCACTCCCAGTCCAAGACATGATACCACCAAGGAACCTATCTCTCTCTGGTTATCAACAATTTGTGAATGAAACTCTCCTTCATTCCACTCTTGGTAGAGATTTTCCCCACACCCACTTAGCTCAGGCCTCAACGAGGTTTGTCAGATACCTTCCTAGTATCTAACTCACATCCTTCTCAGCTCAGGTCAGGATTTTGGAATCTCACCAATTCCTTTTCTCTAGGTCTAATATTTAGACCTGAGGAGTCAGAGCTCCATCTCCTTCTCTGTTACTGTGTTTTTACATAGACCATCCTCTTTCTCCCATGTGAACTCTCTCAAGTTCTCTATCTTCCCAAATTATTCTACCTGATATCCTATCTACCCTCGTGTGTTTCTCTTGCATGCATCGTTAGGGAAGGTTCTCGACCTATCCCCTTCCTTATGTTATAAGGAAACCCATGGATCAATATGATTAGAATAAATGGTACCTTTGGATAATCATTTCAGTTGTCCTATATGGATCTCCTATACCTAGATTTATTTGGGGTAGTTGGTTGTCCAACTACCATCCTTCCTCATTAATGGATTTCCCTTGATACCAGGGCTGAGGAAAATAATATGAATATCAAATATTATCAACAATGAGGTTTGATCCATATTTAGCATGATGAAGCCCTCTATATTTTTCCTCACCCTTTCCTCTAGTGGTATCATGGATAGTACTCAATTTTTCACCCCGACGGTCAGTTGTTGGAAATATTAATTAAAATAACAATACATTTACATTGTTCACATGCCATGGCATGGAAATAATTAACTATGATTAATTACATATAATCATGGGTTTAATAAAGGGGTGTTACAATCCCCCCCCTTTAAAGGAGCAATGTCCTTAGTGTTATTTCTTAGCAACACCTTCCATGCCTTTATCCTTCAACTACTTCAACATCATTTTCCTTTTCTTGATTTGGTCCTTTCCTAGAATCTTGGCATTTAGCACATGCCTATGAAAATTTCAAACACCAAGCATGTCAATTCATCATTTCATGCATAAACATTTTATTATTGTTCATAACTCAAGAATAAATTTACAGTAAACATAATACTTATCTATGTAGTTTATGGATTTGTATCCATATGGTTGTCTAATTAACTTGTCTCATTGTTTTCCTTGACATAATTGTTGTGTGAATGATCGTAATCGATAGATTACAAGAAATATGGAAGTCTCCTCTTCTTTGCGGTCACTCACCCCCCAGGCCCAAGGTTAGGCATCCCCTTCTCTACTATATAGTCCCATAGGTGTTCAATCTTTCCTTGACAAGGCTTTTTCACACAAGAATAATTTTTTATACTTTCTCGAGTCTTGCAATCAAGGTGTCCCTCTGACTTTCTCTTTCCAAGGTTTCCCTCTGGACCATGTCACCATGACACATCATCCTATGAGGATCACAACTTATCACGGGATTCTCATGTCACTACAATATCCCGTTTGTCGTGCTTTCTATCTTTGACATCCATCATATATTCTACCCAGGCATATCTTTCATCCCACCTATATCACATTCATCTATACATTTGTGAGATTTTATCATTAATTCTAGTCAAATTTATTTCATATATGTCACCCACAGATTTCAAATTTCACATTTTTATTTTCATATATGTTACACATAGGATCCAGATTCAAAGGTATGATATTTCCTTCTCATAATAGTTTGCCTCTTTGATAACCAATAGGCATTGGTTCCCCTTATGGACTTATTTTTATACTATATCCAAGACCCTTCTTCCTGCATTTCATTCTTCACACAACCAAACAAAATTGTTAGTTCTCATGCATTTTATATTTTCATTGCACACTTGTAGTGGATTCCAAACTATTTCAAAACTGTGCATACTAACAATCATATCACTTTAATCTATTCAATGGTATAAAGAAAAAACAAATTTCAATTCCTTGAACAAGCATCATTTCAACATACCACAATTTTTAAAATGCACTCAAACATTAAATGAAATTAATCAATGTGCCAATGTCCATGGCCACATTCACAAACATTTCACTCTTCCATTGTTTTCATATTATTATATTTCATGTTAGGCACTCTCTCTAGAGTGTGTTGGAATTCAACCAACCTCTTACCATATGGATTCTCTATCCATATTCATTATTACAGCAGAACCATAGTTTTTTCTCTAAATTGATCAAAGCATCAAATCATCACTCATGGAAATCAAAGTTTCACATGAATTCCTTTAAGCATTTCTTTCTTTACTAATAATCAGGGTACCAACATTTAGGTTCACCTAATTTCTCTCTTTACCACCATACAACTCCGTAGAGTACTGGAAGATACTTATTCCATAATTGGAAGCCCTATATATTCCCATTCTCTTACCTCATGCATCTCATTAATGCATTAAATCAATGTGTTGTCTATGAGAACTTTTGTTCCCAATCATTTCTTTATTGGTCAATTTATTCATAAAATATTATTTCATGAATTCTTCCAAGGATTTCAATCATCCTTTACTACCAGAGGTTCACACCTCCATCATTTAGGTTCTCCTTCATGAATCATACCCTATTTGGGTTTCAATGGCATACAACGACCTTTCAAAATCACATGCATAACATTAAGACAATAAAACATTTCAAAAGGGATTGTTACCCAATCCCTTCATACCTTATGCCACATAAGCATGAACATTTTTATACATGTTCTGACTTCCAACACCCTCTCTGATATTACCTCATCAGTGGTGCTTCCTAGAGACTTCTAAAGTCCCTTTCATAGTTCTCTTTATCAACATCCTTCTTGTATTCCTCCTCTCCTTGAGGATGTCCACCATTGGCAACTATCCTCCCCCAACAACTCAAATCATTTCCTACACATCACATGCATCATCACATTCATAGTTTACATCAGCTATCATGTCCACTAAAATTCATGTACCACATCATTTAATTCATCAAAACATTTTCAGATATGATATAGCATATATATATGCATTCCATCACATTGTCCCCAATGTTGTTCATGAGTGAAAACAAAATCAATTTTAGTTGTTTATACAGTCACACCATTATCAACATCCACATGATAACAATATTTACATACCACAACATATTGGTTTCTCATCCCAGAGAAACACAATAATAATCAATAAAGGAGTTAAGGGACTCTTCCCTTTTTCCAACTCCTTCTACACAGTCTGGAACTTCCATTCCATCTAATTTATTTTCAAAGCTTCATTGTCTTTTGATATCATGGCTCAAACTAGTCCTTTTAAACACATTCAATATTCAGTCTTTTAATTACCGACTATACTTATTTTCACAACTGAAATTCTAAGGCATACAACTCTATCTTATCATTCAAGGTTTCATAGTGAGAAAAGTATTAATTATTTTCTCCTTCTTTTCCTTTACAATTTATCCCTCCTGGGATCTACCTACTTTATTCCTTGAGTAGTCTTAATCAGGTCCTCCTTGACCTCCTTGATTACATTATCATGATACAACAATAAGACTTTAGTTCATAATGAATTATGAACCTACATATTCTACACATTTATCAATTAGGTTGGTCATCATTCATTTGCATTTCTTCTATACATGCATTATATTTTATAATGTAATCCAAGATTCTTATATAAATAGGCTTTGCATCCCACTGCCTAATTCTCAACAATCATTAAGATTATAACTTAGTTCTCTTGATAGAGTATTCACATAGTTCCTCCAAAAGGAACTTTTATAGCATGAAACCTTCTCATTGCATATCTAATACCATGTGAAATGATCTCAACCTAGAATTAACCTTAGCTTTATTAGTTCATGGATTTTACTCAATATTCCTTAAGGAATATCATCATGCATTATTATCATGCATCAATATACAAATTCAAATATGTATATTTATGTTACCAACTTGATTTTAGGTTGTTCTTACATGTACTTAATCACATGCATTAGCAGTCTATGTGTGTCCACCATAGGCACACTTTACAATCCACAATCATTCACAAGTGAAATTTAAAGTCATAATCATATTGTCTTCTAACATGACAACATAACATCCTTTCTCATTTATTCTCTCAACAATTAACACTAACATTTTTGAGCAAGTGGAACAAAACCTCCTCAAGTTATTACTCCATCAAGGTAGCTTATACCCTTCTACATAGGGTAAGCCATTCCCCATAGCATTTCCAATCTAGGCAAGTATAAATCTTGCCTCACAATCATATCATACCTTTAAGAATGTATATATGCATATTTACATATATGTAGGTGAATCACTTGCACCCTGTTACCTCATTCATTCATATTGATTTAAAATTATCCAGTTTTGATGAGACTTTACAGTCACTTACACAACTAGTCTCAACAATAAAATCATAATTATGTTGCCCTGTTTACAAGATAATAGCCAACAAAAGGCCACTTTTTCTCTTTTCTCTCTAATCATTTTATCTTAGCTCTTTCTAAGGAATTTCATACTTCCTCAAGTTATTATTTTAACAAAATACTCGAACCCTTCATCATAGTGTCAACCATGCATCCATGGAATTATTCAGTCCAGGAAAGCACACTCCTTTCCTTACTACCCTCTTACTTAGGCAGGAATATCATGATTTCAAGCATATAAGTATATCTATGTATTTATTATGCATGTGCATTGTTTTCACTATTTTATATCGTTATTTCATATTTATATGATACTAATACCAGTCTTCTTTAAAGATAAATTACATCCATCCACATGATTAGTCTCACATACATATTCATTATTTCCTTCCTACTAGGAAACTCTATAACACATTCAATCCATGCACACAAGAACCTACTTACATTATGGATGTTCAACATGTAGTTCATTGCTTGCACCTTTTTCCATGTTATTCACACAAATTGTCTTTTCAAACTTCCATGCCATCTCTCTCAAAGATATTACAACCAATCTTATGGCTAGTCTTATAGGGATATTCATTAATCATTCTTCCCTTTTTGTATGGAAGCAACCAACAAGAGACTAGCCTTTCCCAACTACTACAATCAACATTTCACAATTCAGTAATATAGACTAGATAATTACATCATTAGCCAAGGCACACAAAATTACCAATTTTCCAATTTCCATGCCTCAATTCACTTTTTGTCATGAGACCTTTAACTAAGGGAATCCTTTACTAAATCCCCTTTTACTACTTTTTGGTCATACCAATCCACATTTACCTGGCCACCATCCACCTCGGGATGTCAATCTGACCCATTGGTCATTTAGAAATTCTCCAACACTTTGTTTACCAGAATTTATATCATTTTTCCATAAGCCATTATATCCCTATCTTCCTAAGGCAATATGAAACAACATTATCATTCATGCTAGTAATTTTCCTGTAGACACTAGTTTATCCTCATCTAAAAGTTTCATCAATATACCATGCCTTATAACCCACTATACGTTTTAATATCTCTATATGCATGTTACATACATGCTTACATGTTACATATCCACATCTTTCATTTCCATGCATAAATAAGTACTCATGCCAATAGGGATGTACACATTTTTGTATAGACATGAGCTCATAAACTGGCTCATATGTTCATCTCATTTTTCCTCTTTCTAAGGATTAGCAATAGTCCCAAAGGAATATTCTTTATTCCGCTTAAATAGATTATTCCTACTGCAAGTTTCAAACATTATAGGTTGTTATAGAAAGATTTGTCTCACCCCATGCAATCTTGCACATAAGGCCTTTTTCCATTTCCCCATGCAGAATTTTAATCCCTTTTTGAAAATCCTAGAGATAAAAATACAATTTTTCCACATATACACACCTTGCCTACTATAGAACATGTGTATATGCATGTTGCACCACTACATCCCATGTACATCGAGAAATGTGCCCAGAATTGAAAAATGGTGTCGGGTTTCCATGTCACGACATGATATCAATGATCCTTGGCCTTCCATATACTAGAAACGTTCCAACTTGGCCCTTCAGTTCCACTTGAAGGCTACAAATGGGCCAATTTCGAGCTATGGAAAAGAAGAGAAAGAATTCAACTTTGAGAAAAAAGTTACCCCGGAGGAATTATTCATTTCACATTGAGTCTGCATCCCTTTTCCCTTTGAGAACTTCATTGTCTCTCTTATATGAGCTTGCCTTTGGTGGAGTATTGAAGTGGTGGAGGCCCAGCTGGAAGGAACTTAGTTTCTCAGTTCCGAATGTCCCGACACAAAAGTCTATAATTTATTCACTTCTTCTGATTACATCTTAATAGAAATACTTTTTTCTCGTGCAATTGATATCTTGAAAATATTTGAATTATTATTACATGGGAGCATTTGTTATGAATGTTAATGGATTATGCTATTGAATGTGCTAGCATCATATATTATCACTATATGATTTCTTTTCTTATTTTTTGAGGACTAGTTGCAGGTATATTGCTTTGGGTTAAGCTCTCAACGATGGACTTCATTGAACATCTGGACGAGTAGGCCTTTTATCTTGTCTTGCTAGCATATGTGTTTATATAGAATACTTGAGAATATAGTTTATTTCTGTAGTAATTTCTATCTGTTGTGGTTTACCCCTAGCCATAGAGATATTTTCCTCGTAACATAATTGGCGACCATATTAGGGATTGAATCCTCTTTTTTCAGGGTTTGGAGTGTTTTTCTCCTTAGATTTCTCTCATTCATATTGCGTTTCTTGTCATATCTATGCTCGACAACCTATGTTCACTCTAGTTCTTAGTATTTCAGCCTTCTCCTTAGCCTATCTTTTTTTTTGACACATATACGTGGGTTTTTTCTTATTAGTCGCATATATATGTGTTTTGTCCTTCTGCAAGTTGCGTACATACACACTTTTCCCTTGAACAATTGCGTACATCAACCTCTTTTTCTTGTTTGTTGGGTTTAGTGGTTGTTGGGTACGTTTTGATGATTGTTGAGTCTTCTTGGGTCTCCTTAGTGACTGTTAAGTGTCTGTGGGATGGCAGGAAACCTGTCTTTGGTTGAATTTTTGGGCAGTGTCTTTCTCATCATCTTTTCATTTTGATTGTCCTTGTACATTGGGTTGGGTGTTTTTCTCCTTGGAATCCTACTTAAGTTGTATATTTCTATACACAGTAGATTTTTTATATATCAAATTGTTGTTTAGTCCATGCCTTTTCATTTTTCTTATATTGAAAATACAAAAATATTAGGCCTTTTACATTGGTTAGAATTTTGATATTTTGAGTCTTTGTCATTTAGCTTAGTGCATGTAAAGAAATATTGCATTGTTATTCAAAATTGCAAAACTGAAGTGAAAATTGCATTTTTAGTGTTGTCACAAGAGTTGGTTCTAGACTATAATATAGCCAAGCCTTAACACATTTTAAATGAAATAATAAGTCATCACTCAGAACTTGACTTGGGTTGCATGCAAGTAAATTCTGATATCACCTCGAACCACTTTGATTTGAAGATGCCCCTTCCAATTTGAGAGGGATTTCTCAAATGTATGTCATGATAAGATATTCAATAAGACTAATGGTGGATAGAGTTGTGGGTAACATAAATTTTTGGGTTTTTAGGATTTGGTGTTGAACCAGGAAGATAGTCCATTGGGAATGGAATCAAATGATCAAGCCAATAACGTGAGTGTTCGACAATGGAAATCCATGGAACATAGGTGAGATAGAAGTTGATTGGAGAGAGAAGGATTTAAAAAGGTATGGCAACGGAATAGAGAAGAAACATATCAATAGACGAGGATCACTTAGCGATGAGTGAATTCCAAGCATAAATCAGTGGAAAGCGATGGTTGGGACAGAGAATCTAGCAAAGGATGAATTCTGAACCTTCAGATCTCTGCAAAAAGAAACTTATAACCTATCCTGGAATAGAGCATATAACAAATGGATGAATTCCATTATAAACATAGCTATAAATTGGGAATAAAATGGAAATAAAACCAAGTGAAATGACATGAAAACGAAGGAATAATACATTCTTTGCAAAAAAAATCACAAGAATCTCTGATATGGATAAAACATGCCTTTGCAATCTTTTATAAAACTGAAAATGAAATCTACAACCCAGGAGTACTACCCATGTGTTTTCTTCCCCCCCCCCCCTCTCCTTTACAAATATTCCTCATATATGTATTGAGTTCGAAATCCTCTCCAATCTAAAAGATAACAATAGTTACAACCAATTCTTGAAACTTTATGCCATAGAAAATGGGCCAAACTGCTGAAAACTAGGGCTGTGATTATGGATCTGTATCTCTCAAATAGAGACAATGATGTATAAACTGAAAGAGGATTTTGTGAATCTATTTATTCTGAGAAAAAACCTCTCTCATTTCCCTGAGACCCCTTTTCATGTTCCCCAAATGTGCATTTAACAAACATGTGTCAAAACAAGAAAATATGAAATCCAAAAATTAGGGCTCGGAGATGGATTCGATTATCCCAATATGTGACACCTGTAGGAAAAATGAGAGAGGATAATTATATTTGATGTGTTAGGCACAAAATTCTCCAACCGTTTCTCAAAATGATCCTCCAGTCACTCAGAATCATCATTTGAAAATGATGACTTAGCATAGTAAAAAAACAAAAACGCCACATTTCTGAAAACAAACCTCATCTTGCAGGGGAATTTTGACTGACTTCCAAAGCTCCAAATGAAATTATGAATACACCAATGGAAATATTAGGATCTTCATATGTCGATCGACTATTCGAGCATGGAAAATGGCCTCTCCAAGGCTGAGGAAAATGGTTTTCGCCCAAGGCATTTTTTTGCATATGACTGGAATCTCGATTTCAGGCCTTCGAGATTCAGGGAAATGAAGCAATGGTTATTTAAAATATTCACGTCGGCCAAATCCCTAAAATAGAATTTGGCTTTTACATTGCACTTTTTCAGGCCATTGGGTTTCAGGTATCATGTCCTCAAGAGTTATGACATGCAAGGAATCCCGAATCGAAAAATCGCGATGGGATTAATTAGACAATAATCATTTGTTTTAATCTCTTAATTAATCATGATTAGCAATTAACCTTTAAAATTTCATGGATTTAAGCATCATGACTTCGATAATACTTGACGTGCGAAATCCTGAATCACAAAATTGCGATGAGATTTATTAACGTTAATCTTTCTTAATATTTATTTTACCCGTCTTATCCTTTAATACTTTAGTGAATTCGGGGATCGGGGCTGTAGTTATTAAAATATCTACGTTGGCCAAATCCCCTACGAAAAAAAAACTGGACTTGTGATATTTTTCTCCATGTGGCTTAATTCTTGGTGTATGCAGTCGTTGCACTGCCAATGCTTCCATTCATTCTCCTTGTGACTCAACGCTTGAACATATGGTACATTTCTTTGATTCTCACGTGAACCCTGTCTTTGGATTTTTCATGAGTTGTCTTGTGACTGTTATACTGTTGTGGCATTTGGGGTTGATTTTGGCATTATTTTACTAAAGATGAAAGGTAGTGAAAATTCAGTGATGTGCGTGACAGAAAAATGGCCGTTTTCTCACATCTACACTTTCAATAGTTAAACACTATAAATTTTTTTCTCTCCTAAGTTACTGAAATAAAAAATTTCAATATTCATTACAACAAAGGCTCCATATAGGGATGGTGATTTCCTGCAAAGAACCAAGAATAGTAGACCATGTTCCTTCATCCATTGGGTGACCTAAAATCATCCTTATCAAACTCCGAACTCTATCGCTTTACTTGCACCTTTCCGAAACAAAAAACCGCTTATGCATTCATTGGGCTATGGAGTCATAATTCTTTAAAACAAAACCATACTGGATTCCAAACTAAACTAGAAACATACTGAAAACCACTATTGTACTCTAGTGCTCAAAGTCAAGATTATTTATATACATCACCTACTCTAACCGATATCATTGTTTTCTTAAAGTATAGGAAAAATTCCAAATCAACCAAGCGAGTATCCGACTAACAAACTTAATTATACTTCCATATTTGAGAAAAAGGATGATAGGAGCAGCTACAAATTTCAAAACATGCCCTGGGAGTAGGTACTTACAATTTTGAAATTTAGACTTCAAGAAGTCAGAAATAAAAAATTCAGTCCCTCATTTTGACTCCATATAAACTGCTACTAGATCATAAAAGTCACATAGAAATACCTCATTTTGTTGTTGTTTCAACTGAATGAAATGTTGTTTATTGCTTCCTTTACTAAGCTGAATGTTAAATGTGGACTCCTCAATATTTGTTGGGGAAACATGCATGATCAACTTCTGATCTGAACCCGTCTGCTTTCTTTCATCATATCCCTGTAATTTGAATTCATCACTATGATATGTTGGCCTATTACAACTGACAATTTTTAAGAGAGAAGAAGAGATATGTTCTTCATTTCCTACATTACTGTCTTGATAATGATCAAATGAAAAGTGAGTCTGAAAATATGCATCATGAAAAAATTTCTGATCACCCTCTCCAACAATGATATCTTTAGAGGATGTATCAAAGTTAAAAGGATCTTCATTGGACTCTTGAACAACAAATTCATATCTATTTTCAACCATAACATTCATTCTTTTATGATCATCTCTTAGTTAATAAATAGGATTTGATGAAATTTCATTAGACAACAAATCTTTAAAATCCTCTTTGTCATCACTATATTTATCGAATACTAGAAAATCAAAATAAAATCCTGAAGGTTTCTACATTGATCTTGAAACAGATTTCGAAAAATATCATTGTCTTATTCATCATCAATAGCCTTTACATCAAAATATAAATCATTCTTGAACACCAAACATTCTTCAGGATGGTTAAACATGGCAGGCACCTCTTTTTCATGAAACAAAATAGAGTCTACAAGATATTCAATATTCTGTGGATGCTGCAGATCTATCTCTTCTTTTGTTAAAGGAGGAGGTGTTCTGTGCAATTTATAGATCAAGCAACTATTTTTTTCTTTCTCTTATGTAGGTTGAACATGATGCCGAATATCTTGTTCTTGAATGTGATCACAAGAGCTATCATTGTTACACGTCAAAATTGCTAAGTGTCGCATTGTCCCTGTCAATCGTCGTAAGTGTCGCATCTTCCCTACAACTTTCGCAAGTGTCGCAAGTTGATCACTAGTGTCGCAAACGATGTTCAGACATGATGCCATGATAACGACACTAAGGAGACACTTATGACACCTCAAATGACTAATTTGGAAGAGGAAAACTGGTTTACTGGAATCAAATAGCTCTTGACACCTGAAAGAAACCCTGAAACACTGGTTTGGAGGGGGAACGCTCCCCTATTATAGCTGCAGAAGCGCTGACGCTCCTATACCATGATTCAAGGAGCGTTATAACACCCCTCAGGCCCTTCTAGAGGAGCGCTGCTCATCTTAAGAGCGCTAGTACTTTCCCAAGGCTCACCAGGAGCACTACAACGCTCTGATACCCTTTCTGAGGGAGCGCTCCCTATTCTGGGTCAATTGTTAGCCCGTTGAGGAGAATAAGGGGAGGATCATTCGAGATTAGGAGGCAGTTGTGCTTAAATTCTTGGTTTCATCAAGAGATCCCTGATCCAAGGAGAAGGTTCCTAACTGGTTCTAAACATAACTCAAGAGGTTAGGCCCCTCCCAACCTATATAAACAGGCTCTATGATGGTGGAAAGGGGGGGAGAACTGAACATATGAAACTTATGATCTTGGAGGAAACTGATAGTTAGCCAAAGGAGAGTGATCAGTGAAGCTGCTGTTATCCAGGTTGTGGATCTTTCAGGCAAGGGTTAGACGAAGAGGACTTGACGAAGCTGTCGCATTCGCATCTACGATTGTAAGTACTGCTGTCGTTATTCTCATTA
>ML814941.1:0-50052 GCA_009831015.1 Picea engelmannii | reverse complement strand
ACGATTCAGATGGTGAAATCGCTATGGTATTGAGAAGACATATCAAGGTACCTCTGGTAAAAAATTTAGCTCTTGATTCGCTATAATTATGGAGATACACTCTGTGGAATATAGGGTTTGTGACCAGTCCTGAAACTAGTCAAAAAACAGGTGTTCTGGGTAAAACAGTCATAAATTTTTCATACATACTCTAAATGTAGTGGGATCACTTCCATTGGAAAGAGTACGGATTTTCATTTCTTGTGTGCGAGTTTCAGAATCAGATGTTAAATATTGAGCGCGGGGCATGTTGTACAACTTGGGTCTTATGAACAGACCAAAATTGAATAAAGTTTTATTATCTCTCATATATTCTTGGGTGGAAGGAAGGGGCAAGGATAGAGAGTTTAAATCTCTCTTTATATTGTAGTATTGTATCTTCCTCTTAGAGGTTTATCCCTCCCTTTACATTTGGAAGCTGTAGCTACCTTTGGAAGTCATTACTTCCCTTGAACAAAAACTATTGATTATTTCTCATATATATTGTGCATGGTGTATTGTGGTGTATTGGTGTAACTCTTATACTATTGTTCATTGCTCATTGGATATAATTGAATGGTTTAAGTATAATTTGGAAAATGTTTTTAAATTGTACTTGATACTGATTCACCCCCCTCTCAGTATCAACATCCTTGTTCTAGTTCTGATTGTAGAATCCCAATCCCCGGAACTTTGGTCACATCCAGACCTGAACCCAGGCTCTTCCCATTCCATTTCCATTGAAGAAAGCGCAAGAGTGCACTTTCATCACCCTGCTTTGTGTACAATGACAGTAGTAAATTATGTACAACAGGATCTTCATTTTGCAGCCACTGGACACAGAATTCTAAATACTAAATAGCCTCGTGTGTCTCTTCCTTTGTACGCGGTTCACTAGAGTAACACATCAACGCATAAATCAATCTCCTTGGGTTCAAATTATTTGCAAGAATCCATGACTCAACAGTATCATAAGGATCTAGCATAATCCAACCCAGTGAAAACTCGTACTGCAATTCAGGAGAAACATTTGGTTTCTGTAATAGTTCCAAAGCCTTCCTCGCCTCTCCTTGCTAAATGACATGATGGATAACAATTTCATGCTGCTCCTTAAGACTAGAAAAAAAGACAATTTCATCCACCCTTCCATAGCTACCTAACAGTTTGATATTTGTTGCTTCATCCAGAAGATCCTTACAATTACTGAGAAAATCCCGAAACTCCCTCAGTATATTTTGGTACTCAAAATTATTTTCATCTGAAGATGATGCCACTGCACCAATGTGTTTATCATCATCCAATATGAGCAAGGTTGCTATGTCTAGATCTAATTCCATCAGCTTTGCAATGGCTTATGAAGTCTTGCCTTTGGCTAAAACTTTCAGCCACTTCCCTAGAAGAATGAAGGATATTAGCATGGTGTTGTCTCAAAGAAGTCTATACCTTTAAATGTCTTTGAAGTCGCAACTCTAACCAGTGAATAGAATGAATAAAAATAAGTTTCATTTGTCTCAAGGGCTACCAAAACATCCATATTAGCCGATCCATGTCTCAGGGATTTATAAGCACCAACATAAAATTTCCATCCAACTATGAATTGTAAAGATGTACATAAAATCCATCTCAAGAGATCCCTAGTTGTTAGCATATTTACTAACTTTGCATCCAATCCATCTTTAACTTTAGGAATATACATAAAAACCATTGAAAGAAGGAACACGAGCACACTAAATATAGATCTCCAAAGAAAGTACCGTGCATACCGCTTAAATTTTGTGTTTCTGCCTTGTTCTCTCATGCCTGAACCAGTCTGTCCATATGCAAGAACCATAGCCTTGTAGCCATAGGACAAACCATGAACAAGTGGAGAAACACATTCTTCAAAAATGGTTGATGAAGGAGACCCAGTGCTACCATGATCAAAGGTAAATGAATGAGAACCAATTTGTACCTTGGGCAGCGCAGTCAATTTTTGATATCTGTTACAACATCGGCTCCAACTAGGGATGGTACTTTCTGATAAAGTGCCAAGAATAGTAGACCAGGTTCCTATATCCATTGGGTGGCCTTACGAAATCATCCTTATCAGATCCTGAACGCTGTCACTTTACTTGCATCTTTGCGGAATGAAAAACTGCTTATTCATCCATTGGGATATGGAGTCGTAATGATTTATAACAAAACCATACTGGATTCAAAACTGAACTAAAATCATATTGAAAACCATCATTGTAATCTAGTGCTTGAAGTCAAGCTTATTTATATACATCACCTACTCTAACTACTGAAATATTTCCAGAATCAAATGATACGAAAATGCCAGTGAAGCCAATCCAATAATTGCCTACTTATTTGAAAATTTCTCACACTTTCTTCGAGCAAGCTGAAAAAGGAAACCGACAACTCCCAACTGACTTGTTGGTGATCATGGATTTTCAAACCTTTCATCAATTCTTGTGACCAAATATTCCTGACATAGCATATTCCTCCATTAAATTAATCTAAAAGATCAGCAAAAGGGTCTTGGAAAAATATATCGTCCTGAGGTTTTAAAACATCCAGGACTACTCTATGCTCTGATTTATGATGCTCAGGATCATTAAACATGGCAACCATATATTTTTCATGAAACAAAGCAGAGTCTAAAATCTGATCTTCTGGCAGGAAATCATCATAAATAGGTTTACTAGCTTCCTGTAAAGTTCCATGAAGTACATGACTGTCACCATTTAAAAATAGATTTACATTTTCAGAAATGGAAGAAGTTTGACACTCATATCCAGGAGTGTGTGAAAGATGTAAATCTGTGTGAGTAGGGGCTGCAACATAGTTGTGCAGGGGAAGACCCTTCTCTTCCTTGGTTAAAGGAGAAGGTGGTCTCTGTATTTCCTGAATGAAACAACAATCATTCCTTTCTATCTCTTTGGCAGGTTGACCGTGATGCCGAATATATTCTTCTTGAGTAAGTTCACAAGATCCATCATTTTTATGAGACAACTCTTCCTCATACTGGTCATCTTCATCAACTTGAGAAAATTCTATTTTTTCTTCCTCCTCCTCAAGAGGACTTGTATCACAACAATCTTCAAAAAGGATTTCAGCAGAATATATCCTCTTACAATGTTGATGAAAAAGTGTGTGAAAGCATCTCAATGAAGGAATACTGGAATGGGGTAAGGATTTATACTAGAGTCTAGCATCTTTTCCCAATGAAAACATAAACAATTTCATCAGGACATCTTCATGATGTACATTTAATTCCTCCATGAGCTTGTGGAATTCAAACAAATGTTGACCAGGATTGTCATCCTCATATTCTCCAAATTTAGGAAGGATATCTTCCCACATTTTAATGTCTGGAACAGTGTTTGGAAAGCCATAAACAATTGTAAAGTCCATAGGGGCAAACCTTGCAGCAATTTGAGAGCGAACGAATTCAACATTTGAGAGTAGTAGAGTCGCTACCAAAATCATGTAGAGTCTATGAACCAAGGAGTCGCCAGGTGAATAATCACATCCAATTGAATGCCTATCCCTTGTTCACCATCAAGAGATATATATGAACTTTTTCATACCCCAGGAAAGATAACTTCGTCCGCCATCCCCGGCAACGACGCCAGAAAATGTTGTCGCAAGAGTTGACTCTAGGTTGTAAAAGAGCCAAGCCTTAGCACATTTTTAAAAGAAGTAAATCTTGTTGATTGGTCAGTCATAGGAGGCTTTTAGAACTAGGTCTAAAGTAGTCATTCCACTCATTTATAGATCAGAAACAAAAGGCATGACCTCGTTTGTCTAATTCATTTTAAAATCGTGAGGATGGATAGAAGATAGGGGATGAACACAACTGAAAGAAAAAGCCAAGCATCTGGTCTTCCTTTCAATAGAAGAAATAACACCAAACTTCAAATATTTGAACACAGGTCTTGTCTCACTCATAGAAAGACAAAGGAAAGGTTGTGAACAAATAAAACTTGTAAATAAGGAAAAACAATTAGGATGCAGGTCTTGTTCTACTCACTGCAAAACAGAGGAAAAACTGCACCTTAAGGAATTCTTTAAATTAGCTACTGTAGAGGTAGTACTGAATTGTAACTATTACAAGCTGAAATAATGAATGCAAGGAAGAAAGAGAAGTGATGAAAACTTCAGAAACAATAATACAGGAAGAAAACGGAATTAGATAGTGACAAAGTATATAATCTCTTGGCACTCTGTTCTATATTTGCTGAAAAAGAATACATTACAAACCCAACCTCTCCAAGGCTCTCGGGCTGTTCCCCCCTTTTATTACATACATTAGTCGTTTTTTAAAAGAGAAATCTAGAACTCTTCATGTTCCGGGAATCTGAAGCAGTTCGTCTTCATGGAAAACTGTGACTGCCACGTGCCTTTGCCAGCACTTTGAACTGTTACTGACTTAAGGCAGCTTGTAAACGCCTTTGTCTAGGTGTGCATAATCTGGGTGATACACTTGACATAATCGTTTTAGACTGCATATCTCTGTCATCCTCCAGCAACGCCTCGTTTCCCAATTTTATCCAGTTTGTCATTCTAGATAGTCTTTGGAGAAACACCCACACCCAATTCTCAAGTTTTCATCTCCAGTTGGGAGTCCTCAAAAGCTTGGACCAGACCATCTAAGATCACAGTTTTTATCCTCGAGGCTTCTGGCATATTCTCCAATGGGTTCAAAAGCATGCGGTGATCATTTATTCTCCATTTCTTTTAGGAAATCCACTTGCATATCTCTGTACACTGTTTAGAAGCATTGTCACTGCAAGGAAACTTGTCAATTTAGCCACTCCAGCAATTACTACGCCTCTGTTAGTAAAAAGTATGGTGAACTTGTCTTTAATGATAAGAACAATAACCATGCAACTGATGCCAATAAATACCGATGTTGCAACCATGATTTTAACAGAGAATTTTGTAGCTCTCGGATATCCAGCTCCTAGTTCATTAGACACTCTCACGCTAATGGCAACATTCATTCCAATGAAAAGCATGGCTTCCCATCCATTCAAATTCATGATATGGTTCAGCCTTCTGTTGAGACACGCAGAGGTTAGACTAATTATCTTTTAGTAACCATACGCACACCCATTGGTTTGGTGTGTATCACTTGATGCAGGATAATTCCACAGCTTATGGATATATTTATTTTCAAGAGTGTCTCTAGAGGTAAAGAAACCGTGAATAATCGCCAAGGCCACGCTAGAATGTGACTCAATGAAAAAGTGTCTGGGGTGTATTTAAATCCAGATCCTCAACATGTGTATTTAAATCCCTGCTAATTTTTTTTTATGATTGAATGGAGAGCAACATATACCCCGGTTCTAAATGATTGTTGGTTGGACCTCCAGGAACCACAGAATCCACGACGAGCATTCGTGTCTCATCGGCAGAAGAAGCCTGTCTCAAAAATTTCTCAGTGTCACGTCGAAGCCCTAAACGACGTGTTTCATCAAATCCCTTGTGAATAAGGGTCATCTGAAATGCGCCTCGAGGAATGTGTACTTCTTCCAGTTTGAAAAACTTTCCATAACTCATTCATGGTGTGTACTTGTGCTTCAACAAGTCTTGGAACATGATGGACACCTTCTTTGAAGAACCATTAACACAGATGCTTAGTTCATTTTCTCTAGATGTATCAAATTCTGCCACTGAAGAAGCTCCTGCAAATATTTCTTCATCACTCCATGGACAACATCTACAGAATACTCTGATGTTTCCTCTGAGCTCCTTGTCGGCATTGAGGATCCTATCGCCCAGGAAATCATGCACCACGTATCGATGGGCAGACAAAGAATCGTTTGAACTCGTGCCTGAACTCCTCGCTGTCAAAGACATGTCTCGCATGTAGGGGGTTTCGAATCAGTCATCTGGCTCATCTTCCGCGACCTGTTGCAGCTCTTTGAACCATTACAAATCATTTTGATAAGTGGGGTATTGATAATTCCTTTGATGCCGAAACTCTTCTGTCAACACTTTAAACACTGCTTGATTATTCTTTGGGTATATAGACCTAATTTTTCTCTTTTCTATGTTTAAACAATCTGGAACTCTGCCTCTTCCAATCTGACCCGTGCCCCGTTTCTCTGGTTATTCACTAACCTCGTTTCTGACCTCTTTTCTTCCAGTCTGGACAAGGGTTTTAGAGTAACAACTCTTGGCTTTCTTCAATGCAAAAAACCCTAATTTTCCTCACGTCCGCATGAAAAACCTTAATGCATGCGACCAACGAGGTGAGCGACCGACGTGAAGAAGCCATTTCCCGAGAAATTTCATGGCATCATTTGAATTCGCAAATATCATTCAGGGACTAGATAGGATGGTGTAAAATTGTGTTAAGGAAATATTTGCCATGCACATATACCATTTGTGTTCTTTTGGACCAATACCATGAAATAGAAATCGCTCTTCAGCTGCAACTGTATTCACCAGCAGGAAAATACAAGGACATAATGCATGGCAAGGAGGTTTCTCATGAAATGTGTAAATATTGTCGGGACTCCTTGTGCTAGTTCTGAGTGTAGAATCCCGATCCCCGAAACTTTGGTCACATCCAGACCTGAACCCAGGCTCTTCCCATTCCATTTCCATTGAAGAAAGTGCAAGAGTGCACTTTCGTCACCCTGCTTTGTGTACAATGACAGTAGTAATTTATGTACAACAGGATCTTCATTTTGCAGCCGTTGGACACATAATTCTAAATACTTGATAGCCTCATGTGTCTCCTCCTTTGTACATGGTTCACTAGAGTAACACATCAACGCAGAAATCAATCTCCTTGGGTTCAAATTATTTGCAGCCATCCATGCCTCAACAATCTCATAAGGATCTAGCATAATCCAACTCGGTGCAAACTCGTACTGCAATTCAGGAGAAACATTTGGTTTCTGTAATAGTTCCAAAGCCTTCCTCGCCTCTCCTTGCTGAATGAAATGATGGATACTAGTTCCATGCTGCTCCTTAAGACTAGCAAAAAATACAAGTTCATCCACCCTTCCATAGCTGCCTAACAGTTTGACAGTTGTTGCTTCATCCAGAACATCCTTACAATTGCTGAGAAAATCCTGAAACTCCCTCAGTATATTTTGGTACTCAAAATTATTTTCATCTGAAGATGATGCCACTACACTAATGTGTTTATCATCATCCAATATGATCAAGGTTGCTATGTCTGGAGCTAATTCCATCAGCTTTGCAATGGCTTCTGAAGTCTTGCCTTTGGCTAAAAATTTCAGCCACTTCCCTAGAAGAATGAAGGATATTAGCATGGCGCTGTTTCAAAGAAGTCTGTACCTTTAAAGGTATTTGAAGTCGTAGCTCTAACCAGTGAATAAAATGAATAAAAATAAGCTGAATTTGTCTCAAGGGCTACCAAAACATCCATATTAGCCGATCCATGTCTCAGGGATTTATAAGCACCAACATAAAATTTCCATCCAACTATGAATTGTACAGGTGTACATAAAATCCATCTCAAGAGCTCCCTGGTTGTTGGCATTTTTACTAAATTTTCATCCAATCCGTCTTTAACTCTAGGAATATACATAAAAACCATGGAAAGAAGGAACATAGGCACACTAAATATAGAGCTCCAAAGAAAGTACCGTGCATACCTCTTAACTTCTTTGTTTCAACCTTGTTCTCTCATGCCTGAACCAGTCTATCCATATGCAAGAACCGTAGCCTTGTAGCCATGGGACAAACCATCAACAAGTGGAGAAACACATTCTTCAAAAAATGTTGATGAAGGAGACCTAGTGCTACCATGATCAAAGGTAAACGAATGAGAACCAATTTGTACCTTGGGCAGCGCAGTCAATTTTTGATATCTGTTACAACATCTGGAACAATGTTTGGAAAACCATACACATTTGTAAAGTCCAGAGGATAAAACCTTGCAACAATCCGAGCGGAGAATGAATACGACATTTTGAGACCAGTGGAGTCACTAGTGAATCATGTAGAGTCTTTGAACCAAGGAGTCGTCAGGTGAATGATCATAGCCAATTGAATTCCTATCCCTTGTTCACTATCAAGAAATAGATTTGAACTTTTTGTTGTATCCCAGGGAAGATAACTTCATTCCTCCGTCCCTGATAATGGCACCATAAAATGTTGTCGCAAGAGTTGGTTCTAGGCTGTAATAGAGCCAAGCCTTAGCATATTTTAAATGAAATAATAAGTCATCAATCAGAACTTGACTTGGATTGCATGCAAGTAAATTCCGAGATCACCTCGAACCACTTTGATTTGAAGCTACCCCTTCCAATCTGAGAGGGATTTCTCAAATGTATGTCATGATAAGATATTTAATAAGACTAATAGTGGGAAGATCTGTGGGTAACAAAATTTTTTGGGTTTTTAGGATTTGGGGTTGAACCGGGAAGATAGTCCATTGGGCATGGAGTCAAATGATCAAGCCAATAACGTGAGTGTTCGCAATGGAAATCCATGGAACAGAGGCGAGATAAAAGATGAATGTAGAGAGAAGGATTTAAAAAGGTATGGCAATGGAATATAGAAGAAACATATCAATACATGAGGAGCACTTAGCGATGAGTGAATTCCAAGCATAAATCAGTGGAAAGAGATGGTTGGGATAGAGCATATAACAAAGGATGAATTCTGAACCTTCAGATCTCTGCAAAAAACAACTTATAACCTATCCTGAAATAGAGCATCTAACAAATGGATGAATTCCATTACAAACATAGTTATAAATTGGGAACAAAATGGAAATAAATCCAAGCGCAATGATGTGAAAACGAAGCAATAAGACATTCTCTGTAAACAAAATCACAAGAATCTCTGATATGGATAAAACATGCCTCTACAATCTTTTATAAAATTGAAAATGAAAGCTACAGCCCAGGAGTACTACCCCTGTGTTTTCTCCCCCCCCCTCCCTCTCCTTTACAAAAATGCCTCATATATGTATTAAGGTCAAAATACTCTCTAATCTAAAAGATAACAATAGTTACAACCAATTCTTGAAACTTTCTGCTATAGAAAATGGGCCAAACTGCTGAAAACTAGGGTTGTGGTTATGGATCCGTATATATCAAATAGAGACAACGGTGTACAAATAGAAAGAGTCTTTTTTGAATCTGTTTATTTTGAGAAAAAAACTCTCTCAGTTCCCTGAGACCCCTTTTCATTTTCCCCAAATTTGCATTTAACAAACATTTGTCAAAACAGGAAAATATGAAATCTGAAAATTAGGTCTCGGAGATGGATTTGATTCTCCCAATATGTGACACCTGTATGAAAAATGAGAGAGAATAATGATCTATGATTTGTAAGGAACACAATCCTCCAACCGTTTCTCAAAATTATCCTCTAGTCGCTCATAATCATCATTTGAAAATGATGACTCAACATGGTAAAAAAACAAAAATGCCACATTTCTGAAAATGAACCTCATTTTGCAGGGTACTTTTGAATGACTTACCAAGCTCCAAATGAAATTATGAAGCCACCACTGGAAATATTAAGATCTTTATATGTCGATTGACTATTCGAACGTGGAAAATGGCCTCTCCAAGGCTAAGAAAAATGGTTTTCTCCCAAGGCATTTTTTTTCATATGACTGGAATCCCGATTTCGGGCCTTTGGGATTCGGGGAAACGAAGCAGTGGTTATTTAAAATCTCCATGTAGGACAAATCCATGATGGCCAAATCCCTGAAATAGAATTTGGATTTTACATTGCACTCTTTCGGGCCTTCGGGTTTTGGGTATTATGTCCTCAAGAGTTATGACATGTAAGGAATCCCGAATTGCGAAATCGTGATGGGATTAATTAGACGATAATCATTTGTTTTAATCTCTTAATTAATCACGATTAACAATTAACATTTAAACTTTCGTGGATTTAAGTTTCAGGACTTCGATAATACTTGATGTGAGAAATCCCGAATCACGAAATTGCGATGAGAATTATTAGCGTTAATCTTTCTTAATATTTATTTGACGTGACTTATCCTTTAATACTTTAGTGAATTAGGGGATCGGGGCTGTAGTTATTAAAATATATATGTCGGCCAAATCCCCGATGACAAAAAACCTAGACTCATGAGATTTTTCTCCATGTGGCTTAATTGTTTGACTTAGGTGCCACATAGGTTACTTGTAGGGGTTATTATGTAGGTACCCTGGGCCAGATAAGTGTCATACAACACACAACCTTTATGGAAAATTACCTCTCCAGGGGGATTTGAAAGACTGGTTGTCAATCCCACAAGGTCCCTTATAATTGATTATGTTACCTTCGATCTTTAGCAGGGAGTCTCATGCCCCTCTTGGGAGAGGCATACCTACTTTAGGGAGGGAGGCCCCTTTCAGCCACTTTATCTTGTTTGTGTGATATTGGTCGTTTGATTATTTTTGGTGTGCTCTTTGATTACTAGTTGGCCTTACGATTTGTTTTTATATCTTGAGTCTTAAGTCATCATGGAGTCAAACCAACGTTCCCACCAGTCTCACCACTTGTTACATTTACCACCAAATTTTGAGTCTTTTCCTTCTAAAAGGTGTAGAGTTATTAGACGTGGTACACACACCTCCGTTTTTCAGACTTGTGATTCTACAAGGATGAGTACTGAATTGAGTCATCAAAATATTGGGAGCCCCTCCACTCCCACACCTACTATAGTTAATGGCACCCCTTCAACTCTTCCAAACACAATTGTTGTAGTGTTGAAGGCACCTATCATCACTGATGTTTTTCCTATAGTAAATTCTCAACCTATTGCCACAAAACCATTTGGGTTTCTTGGTCACTCACCGGGCTATAATGTTCAGTCCATCCCTATGGCCTCTAGTCCTTTTTCCTATGGTATGCCAAATTTTACCTCGCAGATTTCAAACTCCATCCCATCTCATGGCCCTAATGCTAGCATTGCACTTGGGGGTCCAACACCTCCTTATACTCATTTTTCGTTTGGTGGCTCTCAAATCCCTCAAACGACTCTTATAGTGGGAGTTATTACTTCTTTTAAACCCAGGTCTATCCTTGTTGTTTCTGGGTGGAGTAACTAACCTTTCATAAAATATTCTTCTCAAGTTTCATCATATACCCTCACCTCCTCAGTGTCAATTCCGACCAACACATTTGGCATGACGAATCCACCTTTATCCTTCAGATTCACACCTTGAAGAGGTCAGTTTTACGCCTTGGGAAAAACCCAACCTGGAGCCACTTTGGCCGGGGGAAGGTTTTATAAACCCCATCAGAACATTCCTACTAGAATGATGCCTAACCAACCTCTTATGAATCATCCTGGAGGAGGGTCTTACAATCCCGGACATGACCATGGTTCTTTCCAGAACCCTGGATGGGATATAGTTCCCCAAACACAATATTTCTAGGGAGCTTGGGGCCATATGTCACAACCCTGTCACCCTTTTTTGGCCACGATCAACTTTCCATAATTGTCTAAGTTGATGAATGACCCTGTGTGTCATGATCCTACATGCCCCCCCCATTCCCACCAAGATTCCTTCAAATATTCCAAAATTTGAAGGTAAGAATAGCGAGGATCCCAGTGATCACGTCACCACCTTTAACCTATGGTGATATTTGAATTCCCTTAATGAAGATTCCATTCGGTTAAGATTATTTCAACACACCCTCATTGGGGTTGCTATGAAATGGTATATCGAGATACCTAGGGGGACATATGAGACCTTTAGTTAGATGGTGATAGTATTTCTTAACCACTTCCAATTGTCGGTTTGTTATGATGTTGGCCTAGAAATTTTGTCGAATTTATGCTAGGACACAACCACTCATATCTCAAATCACATCCAAGAGTGGCGTAGATAGAAGATGTTGACCAAGACCTGCATCAACCTAGATTTACTATTAGAATGGTTCCTTAAGTCCTTGCAACCTCCTATCTCGAAGGATGTTCCTACATCCAGGGTTACATCTGAGGAAGAAGAAATATTCAAAGTGCATTAGTTAGATCTTATATATGCTCAGTCTGGGATGTTATACCAGATTCTTCCAGATTCACCAAGGTCAAACTATGACCCTAGACAAAAGCCCGAACCTCATGTCGATGTCAATGTAGGCTCCGCCAATGTGAATTCCACAAACTTTGTGACAAGCCATTTGAAAGTGTTGTCTCTAAACCAGTCTACAAGAGGGCCAAATTCATTTGCATCTTCCAATCCCACTCAGTCGGTGGATGTACATTCCATGCAATCATTGAACGACCCAAATGGTAACCAACAACCAGGAAGGAATAAGAAGAAAGTACGTAATAGTAATCGTAAGGGTGGGAAGAATAATAATAAACCCAAGGAAAATGATGATAATGAGAAGACAAATAATAATTTTGGTGAGGGAAAGAAAGAAAGGCATAAGGTAAAATTTCCCTGTAAGATTTTTACAGACGATCATCTTACTCATTTATGCCCCAAACTTTCGAAAGCTGTGAAGCTCTTATCTCTACCACCCATTGTGCTGACGAATCCTTTCCCACATAACCAACACATGGCCTAGAGATCCTAAAATGCTGGAAATGTGGCCAGTGGGAGTCAAACCCCGTCGACACAAGAAGGTGACTGCTTGTGCATCAATATGGTCATTTCTCAGGTTAATGTAGCCACCTAGTCTCGTGATTACAATTCTTCGCAAACTGTACCTGGTCTAGAATCTCCTCCTCCTCCCCCGGAGAAACCTTTGTAGATAGAAAAACAAAAGCCACCACCTCTTATTCTGAAAGGAGTACTCAAGTGATCTACCCACAATCCAAATGCTAGAGCCCCCCATAGTTACTCTGTTGTTGAGGACCTGAGTCAAACCCCTTGTGAAATTTCATCTTTGGAGGTACTCCAGACGTGTCCTTCACAGAGGAATTCCTTGGTATCTGCGTTAGGATTTCTAGACCCTAGTGGCTTGAAATTTATCAATTTTGACATCAAATATGTGAATCCTCGCTTGCCTTACCATTTGGCATTCAAAATCCACGTGGGTTACTCGAAGTATACCATAAAACGTGAAGTTGTTGAGGAAGGCATTGCTACATGTGGGATGTCCTTAATCTGTTGGAAATATCTCAGCTCTCCGACTCTCTCTCAATATCTGACCATTTTGACTGCTTTTGATGGTTGTTCCTTCCACCCTCACGGTATTATTCATGTATTTATGGTCTAGTTATGTGGGAAGACTGTAGAGGTGGATGTCGAGGTGGTTCATGCACCCCGTTATTATAACTTGTTACTAGAATTCAATTGGACTTATGCTATGACTGTCGTTGTATCGTCCATCTTTCGCAATCTTTGTTTTCCTCACAATGGGAAGATCATGATGGTCGACCAGTTATCCTTTGCATATGCTAGCCCTAATGCATCTGTTGGACTGTCGATCCCCATGGTTGACAATTCTTAGCTGGCAAATGAGAATATCGGTGTCAGAATATATTCATCCCTTATGGGTACCTTCGACTTCATGGAACGGATTCACCATGTTTACGCCATGTCCAATAGGCTCATTTCGTCAGAGAGGTTTGTTCCTTTCTGCACTTCCTATTTTAACGATGTGTGGACCCTACCTTCCTTAAATTCATCCTGTGAATGTTAGTCACATGCTGGAATGGCCATGCCACTATCGACAGTGGAGATAATGTATCAAGTTGTTCTTGACTCTTCCACCAATACCGATCCTATTACCTCGGTGACGAACGAGGAGGATCATGTTCTTAAGTTCATGTGGGCAACTTCGTTGTCTTTCTCACATGACTGCCTCGATGAGACTTTTCCCTTGGATGAAGATATCATCAAAGCCATGAATGGTTCTGAAAAACCCTGGGATAATATGCATCATCACTCCTATTTTCTCCCAGAGCTTGCTAGAATCGAACAAGATGACTCTCGATCTACTTTGAGAGATATGGTTGGTAATGTAGTAGTTCCACTTGATACACATGAAATTTATGCCAAAGGAAATTTGGCAAGTATCTCTCCTACCATCACGATCGATATCTCTCGTACCCTTGGAAAGATTGAAAATGTACATATCGGTATAGATGTTTTTCCAAAAGAAATATTGATCTACACCGAGCTCTTCAGGGAATTTTGAGATGCATTTACTTGGTCATATGAAGATATGCCAAGAATCAACCCTCGAATTGTCGAGCATGAGATTAGAACTTATCCGGATGCTAAGCTTGTTCAATAATGTCTTATATTTTTCAATCCGCGGAAGTCCCCTACTATTAAGGTAGAGGTAGAGAAACTACTTAATGCTTTCTTTATCTACTCAGTTCCCTTGAATGAATGGGTATCCAATCCCTTTCCTGTGAATAAGAAGCAAGGAACCATCCGTGTATGCATGGATTTTTGTGACCTGAATAAAGCCTATCCTAAAGACAAATTCCCAACACCTTTCATCGATCAGATTCTCGACAAGTGTGTGGGTAGCAAAGTGTTTTCTTTCATGGACAGATTTTCAGGGTATAACCAAATTCAAATTAAACCTGAGGATCAACACAAGATGAAATTTATTTTCCCTTGGGGTACTTTCGCATATCGGAATATGCCTTTCAGCCTTAAAAACACCGGAGCAACCTTCCAAAGTGTTATGACCTTCACATTCCACGATATTAAGCATATAGTCGAGGCTTATCTTGACAATCTTGTTGCTCACTCTTGTAAGAAAGTGGATCACTCTAAGCACCTTTGGCTAGTTTTTGAAAGATGTTGTCATTATAGAATTCGATTGAACCCTCATTAATGCATCTTTTGCATTATGTATGGATGTCGTTTTGGATTTTTAGTCTCTAAGACTGGGATCATGGTAGAATCATTAAATTTTGAGGAAATACTTTGATTTCCTCCCTCGCACACTATTCAATAACTTCAAGATTTACAGGGGAAATCTAACATTTTACTTTGGTTTATACTAAATTTTGGCACAAGGGCAGACCTAGGGTTCAACGCTAAAACAACACACCAACAAATCCCTAACTACCAACCTTTTTGGCAACACCTGTGAAGTATATGAAGTCTCACCCAATGTAGAGGCAGGGGTGGTTGCAAGACTCAGGTGTTTGCACCCTTAGCTGGGACACATATATGTGATTGTACTACTTAATAAAGCACTTAGCACCGTCAGTTCTTCAATATACAATCAATAATCACTTCACTGATAAAACAGGGCTTCGCATCATTAACGTACTTAAGAACTTAACATCAATAGATAGGTCAGATATAGCAGATCAATAACTCAACACATTCATATGGATCAGATATAACATTCTTATACATCATTAGCACTAAGCATAAGCATATCTATCTAATCATCTCAAAGTACTTAGCAAAAGAAGATATAAACACATCTAGACAAGCACAAAGCAAGACAACACAGTGTTTACGTGGTTCACCCCCAGCCTGGGGCTATGTCCACCAACTCTTCTTATTTATTTTATTCAGTCAAGCACAAAGCCATAAAAACCCTACTCCGCACATGAAAAAATATCTACGCATCTTGCTAGATCATTATTCCTTGCATTCTAGCACTAATCCCTCCACAATCTATTACAAGGACCTGCACTTAGCTCTGCAAGTCTCTTACAGTCATTCACAAAAATCTTATAGACTCTACTCGCACTTAGAATACATTCATATCACATAGATGCACTATTCAACTTCTCTCTCTCCTTTCTATCTAGCCAAGGCATCTATTTATATATTACAAAATAGGCCTAAACATGGGTAAAACCCATGTGTCAACATCTCGTTCTAGTTACATATTCCCAAAAACCCAAAAAAGACCCAAAAGTGGGTCAAGGTCTTGTGATCTATGCTTCATATTGCACTCCTCCTTCAACAAGCTATCGAAGTCCTAAAATAGGTCAATATGACAAAAAATCTCCCAAAACTTGGTCAAGGGCCAACATGCCACCAACACTCACCTGTGACTGATCCCAATTCACTCTGATATGACCAGTTCTACTTTGAAGGCCTCGAGATGTTGTTGTGTGATGACCTATTTCTCGTTGAAATCCTGTATCACTACGTCATTCATGGGCTATTCTATGCATTATTTTTCTATGATTACAACCTATTCTAGCTCTACTCCTCATCTTTCAACCTCTATGAATAATTAGCACACCTTATCTCGCATTGGTTGAATCTCTTGAGTAACTTCCATCACTCTTCTTTGAATCATATGGATCTGCTGCTGAGTGGTGCATTGCTCCTGAGACTGCTTCATTCTTTCCATGGTCGACAAGGCCTTCAATTGTGCCTGTAGTGTGTTTGTGTGTTTCTTTGCTTCCTTAAGTTGTGACTATAATGCTTGTAACTCTGGATTATCGGTGAGGTTCTCATATCTTTGGGCCCTGCGGTTACTCAACTACTTGCACTCCAAGGAAAGAGATTTTAGTCTATCAACTGCGTTGTTGGCAGTTTCTTCCCTTTGGTCTCTTACATATTGAGGGGTCTCGGGCACAGGGAAGAGTTCCAAGTCTGCTATATGCTACTAGAGTTGCTGGATTACCTCTTCAGGTTGTGCCACATGCTATGGAACTTTCTCTTCAGTATTTACTTCTATGACTGTCACAGAGTGAAGTGCTCTGTGAACCATTTCCTTACCTTCGAGTTTCTCTGCGAGCAACTGTTTCTTGATTCACTGTAGTTGTGATTTTTCTTCATCCCACTTCGCTTGCAAAGAAATATTTTCCCATTCCGCAGTACTATGTTGTTCTACAAGGTCTCCCTGTACTTGTGCCAAATCTTGGGTATCTTGCGTTGTTTCTTCCTAATCTCATCGAAGGCAAGCTTCAAATGTACCAGTGATGCGGTGGATTTGAGTTGACTCATCTCCCAGTTCTGATGTTTATGTTGACAGAGGCATAGTGGAGACTGCACGACTGGATTATAGTGCCTGCTTCACTCATTGGAGCTCATCCTTAATCCAATGGAACACCTCCTCCTGCTTATATTCTTTCTTCTCTGCTATCTTTAGGGAAGCATCTTTCAGGGCTGCTATGATGAAATAAACGTCATCGGAGGTGAGGATGGTCTGCATTTTGGTCATATATTATTTCGATTTCTTCCTACAAGAAGGTTTCATAGGGGAAACCTTCCTTTTCTTTGAGGGGTCCTCCTCAATTCTAGGTGGTGTAACCTTGACTTTCTTTTGTTCAAATTCCTCACCATCTATATCTATGCCATCTCCTCCTTGCTCTATTGAGATGGAAGCGGTCTTCACATATGTGCTATCTAAATCATGGACCTCTTCAGTCTTCTTTATCTTGCTAGGTCCGAGTGTATCTGGTGGAGTTTCTGGACTATCTAAATCGGACATCTCTGTAGGGTCGACTGGAATGAGGAGGTCCGTCGACCAATCCTTGGTGATTTCTTCTAACTCCTTCTCTGTCATATTATAGTAATATTTAAGTTGTTGCTTGTGCTCGTCAACGCGCACTGTAATATAAATGAAATGGCGTTCTGCGCTAAATTTCATCAAAGGCCGAAACCTATGAAGAGTATTAGGCATGATACGAGGCTCAGACTAGATAGATAACTTCAGTTGATTTTAATATGTGTGTAATACGGAATTTGACTGCCATTGCTTGTTGATGTCACTGGAATACCACAGTGTACTGAACTTCGTGGCCAAAGGTTCAAAGGGATCAATTTCTGGGAAGGTCGCACCTTCGGGCATCTCCCATGCGATAAAATCAATTAGTATTAGAAGCCAACTGAAGTGGAACTCATATCCTTGATCTTGTGCTTCCATGCAGTCCAGTTCCAATTGGTTTATGAGATACTTCACCCAATTCATTTGTAGGCCCTCTGTGCACTTCCCTGCAAGGTCGACTACAAAACTAGTGACTTGGGTGGGTCGGTTCTTACGGACTAATTTTCCTGTGATAAATTGACATGCTAGGCACATTGTGCTGCTTTGGATAGAAGCTACCTTGTAGCCTCGTGTGCCTTTCTCGACATCATCATAGGTTTCTTTTATCCTTTGAGCTAAATTGCGATCCATGGTTTTTCCGAGATAAATTCATGTTGGTCAGGGACTTGCATACTCAACACTGTGATCTGATTGATCAATGTCGGATCCACTATGATACGGTGGCTTAACCACAAGTATCCTCCATGGTAACAAGACATCAACATCTTGAAGCATGCATTCACTTCTTGGTGTCTTCCGAAGTGAGGAATCTTCATGACATTGAGCAGTGTGAACTGCACGAGGTTATGGGTCCACGACTGAGGAATTCTCTTTGAATTCTTTCCTTTTGTCCTGATCAGGTACTTATGTGGGCCGAGCATGTTGTAGACCTTCCTATCGCTGAGGTTGAAGTTGCCAAAATTCAACGCTGCTATCTTTTCTTGATCTACGTGTATCCCCTTTGGGAGGTATGCAATGACCAATTCATACTGAAATTATTTGGGCACATTGTCTTGATTTATTGTGCCACTCAGAGGTGGTAGGTAGGTGGGAAATATGCTTGGAATCAACTTAGCATTTGTGAGATCGTCTATGTCTTTAGTTCTCTTTTCATCTGCAGGTCGTGATGGTTTGGCTCGAGCAGTGGACAGAGAGGCCAACAATCCTCTTGTTGATGATGCTTGTAGACTGATAGACAATCCTCTCTCCAACATGACTCTTTTAGTCATCAAGTCAAGGAGTACTTATGTTACTGATTCTTCAACTATGGTGAGCTTGTCGAACATACACGCTCGTGATTGATAATATCAGGTTCACAATTAACTCAGATACTGCACTAGAATAAACAACACGAGGGAAATGATCACTGTATACAATTCACTTGGTCTGCGGGCTCAAATTCTTGGTTGGCAAAAGTTTTTTCTGTGCATGGCACGATGAGATAAATAGGTAACTCAACAACTATTTTCTTGTAATGGGTATAAAGCCTCATTAACTCTTGTTTTCTTTGTTATGGCACGGTCCAATGGTCTAGTGTCGATCTATTAATGATTTCCAACCCATTCGGATCAACAATCAAACGGATATATTGGTCCCAACGACTATATTTCCTCGCTATGGTGAAGTTCCATGTGTTGTTGTTTTGATATCCCAACGAAGATCCAATTTTGCAAATTCTCTATCTGCGAAGTTCCCTATTGAACCTTCTGTAACTTATCTTTCTTCTTACATTGATTTCTAGCCTTCGTTCCAGTGAGCTTCGTCTTGGTAGGCCTTTTTCCATTCTGATTCTTATCGTCTTTGGACATAGTCACTGCATGCTGTTGAGATTATCTCCTAGAACTTTGGGGTAACACCTCTTCTTTATCCGAGATAGGTACTTCAGTCTTCTACAAGTCTTCCTATGTTCCTGCAACTTCGACCTATTATCTTGTTCTTCAATCAAGTATGTTATCCTTCTAGTCATGAAATATTTTAATTCTTGCTTCTTCTACTCCAAAAATTCTTCTTCTTCCATTCATCTGGCTTGATCTTTGTCAATACAAGGTTTTCCTATTAACATGGTAAACAGGGCGTTGTCTTCAACAAATTTAATAATCTCAAAATTTTCCTCCATCAAAGTTCCATTGACAGTCATAGGTATCTGGGCGAGCCTTCCACACAGGTTTACAAGTTTTCCTCTGGATAACCCTAGTCCTCCTAATGAGGGAGTCATAATAGGCCTCCTTATATCTTCCCAATTTCTCTCGTTCATGGAATTCACCTGTGTTTCCTCATATAAAACACAGTCAATGTCGAAGTCTCATATTCTTGCTTCAAGGCATTCCTTGTCTTTAACGATCTCTAATAATCTAACATCTTGGTGGTCATTCAAGGTTTATCTCATATGTAGCAATACCTTCTCTAATTCTTTCTGGGGTTCTGCTATAGTCTTAGTTTCTGGATCTTCCTTAGGGTTTTCTTGTCTTATATTCATACTTTCAAGCTTAACAATCATTCTAGGGAAATCCAACACTTCATGGTTCATAGCTTTGCAACAAAGACAACTAGGTCTTCTCCCAGGGCATGCCTTAGCAAGATGTCCTGATTTTCTACAGCTGTAATAGAGGGTTGATCCTCTCTTTATTTTAAATGATCCCCAACTTCTCCTCTACTGTGCGCTAGGATCATAGGATCTAACCTGAAATAAATTCTTTCTAGGATCCTGCATCCATTCATTAGTCCAAACATTCTTTCTATGCATAGGTATAACATATCTTTCACTATTCTTATCAGATCTACTCAGATCAAATCTTCTTTCATCTATTAATGCCCTAGTTTTCAAACTAGGATAGACTCTATTAAACATACCTAGATCCATACTCTAGAAACAAAATTTTCCACTTATCTTACTTCTACAGAGATCAAATCTTCCAGATATAAAACTTTTAACTATTCTTACCTTTATCAGAGCACAAAGCTTGTAGATCTTACCTATTTAAATCATAAATTCAAACTTTTGCCTTTCTTAAGGCACAAAGATTTTGGATCTTACCTCTTTTCTTCAGATCTGATCTCCTTTCTTTAGATCGGGCTTATTTCTTTAGCACATATTTTTATAAATCAAGTAGGACACTACGCACTACGACATAGATCTATGCACAAATATCTCACAATCCCAAGTCGAATCTTTGCACAAAGCTTCTTCTTTCTCAATTCCTAGCAATCACAGTTTCAAGTCCCAACAACAGAACCATTTGTTGGCATAGGGTAAAACCCAGGGTTCAACGCTACAACAACGCACCAACAAATCCCTAACTACCAACCCTTTCTAAAACACCTGCGATGCAGATGAAGTCTCACTCACGGTAGAGGTAGGGGTGGTTGCAAGACTCAGGTTTCTACAACCTTAGTTGGGACACAGATCTGTGATTGTACTACTTAATAAAGCACTTAGCACCGTTAGTTCCTCAATATACAATCAATAATCACTTCACTGATAAAACAGAGCTTCGTAGGATTAACGTACTCAAGCACTTAGCATCAATAGATAGGTCATATCTAGCATATCAAGCACTCAGCACATTCATATGGATCAGATCTAACATTCTTATACATCATTAGCACTAAGCATAAGAACATTTATCTAATCATCTCAAAGTACCTAGCAAAAGAAAATATAAACACATCCAGACAAGCACAAAGCAAGACAACACAATGTTTACATGGTTCACCCCTACCTTGGGGCTGTGCCCACCAACTCTTCTTATTTATTGTCTTTAGTCAATCAATTACAAGCACAGAGCCATCAAAACCCTACTTCGCACAGGACATAAGATCTACACAACTCGCTAGAGCCTTCTTCCTTGCATTCCATCACTAAGCTCTCCACGATCTATTAGAAGGACCTGCACTTAGCTCTGCAAGTCTCTTATAGTCATGCACAAAGCTCTTACAAACTCTACTTGCACTTAGCATACATTCACATCACATAGATGCACTATTCAAATTCTCTCTCTCCTTTCTATCTAGCCTAGGGATCTATTTATATATTACAAAATAGGCCTAAACATGGGTAAAACCCATGGGCCGACATCCCATTCCCATTACATATTCCCAAAAACCCAAAAAGGACCCAAAAGTGGGTCGAGATCCCATGATCTCCACTTCATATTGCGCTCCTCCTTAGAGATTTTGTCGAAGTCATAAAATAGGTCAATATGACCAAACATCTCCCAAAAATTTGTTAAGGGCCAACAGTAAGCTATGCCAATATTACTAAGGGTTTCAAGCATCTTTTGAAGAAGGACACTCCTTTTATCTGGGATGAGTGAGCCCAGGAATCCTTTGATGCTTTGAAGAAAGCCTTGGTATTGATGCCTCTACTGAGGTCTCCTGACTACAGTAGAGATTACTTTATTTATGTCTCTGTGTCCGAAGAGACTATTGGTATGCTTTTGGTTTAGGAGGATGATGAGCTCCGCGAGCATGTCATCTATTATCTTAGTCAAAACTTAGTCGGTCCTGAGATCAATTATTCTCACGTTGAAAAGATAGCTTTGGATGTCATTCATGCAGTCCAACATTTACACCATTATGTATTTCTTTGCAAGCATATTATGGTTTCCAATGTCAATCCATTTCAATACGTCCTTACCAGGCATATCATAGGGGGGAAATATAATAAATGGATTGTCATTTTATACAAATTTGATCTCGATTTTGATTTTTTGAAATCCAAGAATTCACTAGTCTTTGCAGAGTTAATATATGACTTCCCATGATTGGATGAGGATGTTATCCATGTTGTTTCATTTTCAGACGAACACATTTTCCTTGTCTCGTTGTCTAACCCTTGGTATGGAGACATTGTTCTCTATATTCAAACTTTGAATTTCCCTCAGCATATGTCGTGAGATGATTAACAACGTGTATGATACCAAGCTAAGAATTACATTATTGTCAGTGACACTTTGTATATTCAAGTAATAGACAATATCCTGCATCTTTGTTTAACTCATGAAAAAGCTGAGTCAATTCTAAACGATTTCCACAGTGGGGCTTGTGGTGGTCATCTATCTGGGCTTGCGACAACCTAGAAAATTTTGCGAGTCAGTTATTTCTGGCCATCTATCTTTAAATATTGTGTTAGTGTGATTAAGAAGTGTCACCCCCACCAAGTGTTCATTCGAAAAATGCTCTCGCATCCAACTCCTCTTCACCCAGTCATTATCGTCGGTCCCTTCACCAAGTGGGGGGTGGACTTCGTGGATTGCAACCCAACTTTGGCTGGGGGGAATCAACACATTATTGTGACCATAGACTAATTTAGTAAGTGGGATGAGGCCATGCCTATAGTTAAGTTCGACGTGAAAATTTTCACCTTCTTCGTATTCAATCAAATTATCGCCAGGTTCGGTATCCTGAGTGAGATTGTCACTGATCATGGAAGTCACTTTCAGAATGAAATGATGGAAGATTTAGAATCCAAGATGGGGTTTAAGAATGGTTATTCTTCCCCTTAATAACCCTAGGAAAATGGACAAGTAGAGGTCGTCAACAAGTCTCTCAAGACCAATTTGCAGAAAACCATCAACCAGAGTAAATCTGACTGGCATACTATGCTATATCTCGCACTCTGGGCATATCGAACCTTGATCAAGACTGCCACAGATTTTTCTCCTTTATAGTTAGTACATGGTGTGGATTCGATATTGCCTATTGAATTTGAAATACCTTCTCTTAAATTTGTAGTCACGCTCCTTCTTGACACTTTCTATCTCAAGCGACGCCTCATACACCTAGAGAGTCTAGACGAGCAGCGTCGAGATGCCTCTACAACTATCGAGGAAAATAAAATATGTTTCAAGGTCCAATATGATAAGTTTATCTATCCTCGATTGTAAACTGAGGTTGACTTTGTCCTTTTATATGATCAAGCTAAAGAACTGTTGGGGGAAAGCAAGTTCAAACCCATGTGGCATGGTCCCTAGATCATGTGACGTGTCTTTGAAAAATGATCCTATGAGTTAGATGATTATGAAGGGGACATGTTGGTTGAGCCCAGGAATGGTCTCTACTTGAAAATATATTACACTTGAGCCCCAATATTAGGTGTAACTCCTTGTATACTAATGTAATTTAGTGTATATATCTTTTCCCTTTATTTTTCATCTTCAACTTGCTTATCGAGTTTTCCCTTGGTTGGCAGATGTCAACGGAGTCTTCGGTCTACTTAGGATTCACGCGATGCTATTTCACATGGTATTCTCTCTTTCAAGGTTTGCCTAGATTCCTAGTTAGTAGTATGTCAATTGAACGTCACTTACTGTGTGCACAATCCTACTTTACTCCAACGATTCCTACAGGTACATATTTTAGAGAGACGGTTTGATTTTATTACTTATCGTCACATACCTAGGAGTTATAATTATGTATCTGATTCTTATGATAATTTCATTTTAGATTGGAATTTGTCACATAGCTAAAGCAAAGAAAAAAATATCATCAATGTACAGATTGTAATATAAGTAAATCCGAAGAACCCCATTTTATATATATATTTCAAAAAATATGATGTTTATAGTACAAAATTGGGGCCAACACCCTCAATACACATATATAGACGATGATACAAAATCCACGACATCTATGTCTATGGAATTGGATGTGTGTCATGATAACAAACTACGGCGTTTGCGAGACGTTGAAAGAGTTGCACCCAAGCTCTGAGCACACCAACTACTTGTCGTTGCATGGCCTCTGGCAGATCCTCTACTTGAACCATCAGAATCCTATGTGTCAAATGAGACAGGCTTCCCTGCTCATTTTAAAGGAATCTTTTTGCTTCTCCTCCTGCCACCTCATCTCTGATGATGTCGTGGAATCCCATCCGAACATCGCAGAACTAGGTCTGCATCACACAAGTTTCTAGTTAGTACTTAAGAATCATCCAAAAATATTTTTGTTTTACTATAAAAAAATACAAAAAAATGAAATATTTAAAAAATTTGACATACCTATGTCCCTGTAGGTGGTCCCTAGTGGCAGTGGCATGTCAGGGTTCCCATTGAAGTCGATCCCTGCATAGGGGTAGTCATCCAAAGCAATGACCTGTCACCTCCACCAGTAAAATAAATCATCATTGTAGGGTGTGGGCACCCTACCTCCCACATGTCATCTCATTACCTCGGTCCATCGTGCCATGGATGGATTGTTAGATCCTCAAGGAATGATATCGACTCTAGGTACCAAACATAGAACTCGCTCGAAGAAAAAGATACACAAGATAGATGCAAACCTGAAGTTCCTCTTGTCACCCTGTTTGCATTCTGTCAACTCGCTCTTCATATTAGCTAGAAGTGAGGTGCACCAATCATACACCATGGGTCTCAAACACTCTACATAATATAATATGAGTGACCTTGATGCCTAGTGCAATGAAGTCGAGCTTGTGATCCTGGTGAAAACAAGGACAACAATCTTGAGGCTCATATTATTTATCGCTCGGATGGGGAGTTGACTACAGACCTTCTCGGTCCCTATTATACAATGAGTGTCTATGTAATATTTTATCTTCATACTATTCCCATATCCCCAGGATTTGAGGTTCACCTTCTCAACCCAGTGCGACAACCCAATCAAGAAATATATATCCTCGACTTCAATCCTCAATGGTTTTCCATCAAGGTTGAATCTCTCACTGTTTGAATCCCATTAATCTAGGAGCAACTGGAGAAACCTCACTTGGGCCCTCATCCCTTTGAGTGCCCAAAATTTGTACAACCCACATATTTTCAAGGCCATTTGGTCCCCCATATCTCTTTCCACAACAACATCTACCTCCTCATGTTCCCTTTCCCTCCATTCTATCCTTCTAGAGAAACATCAATTTTTGAGTTAGAAACCATCAAAAACCTTGTTTACGGACTTGTACGTAGGCTGCAACATTCACAGTCGTGTATAGGGTTGAGTACACATGGTCTATATTTTACATAGTCGTGTATAACCTCGCATATACACGACCCGATGAGTGGTATCCTGCGTACACCGAAATACCTAATTTGTGCCTTAATAAACTCAAATTTTGAAACCTAAATAAAAAATGTAATCCACTTGAAAGGAAGAGGAGGGGAAGAGGAATTACCTGGTCCAAATGGTCTCTGATTCCATCATTCGATGCTCCCACAATCACCAGTTGAATATCAAAGGTAATTTGGCCCAATTTTCACTATTTGGGTAAAAAGTTAAAATGGAATAGTAAATTTTGGTTTTTGTTACTATTTATAGTAGTTTTTACCCACTTTCTATAGTTTTGGATCGTATGTTATCCTAATGGACTAATAGAACAATGGATTGAGTTTTTTTTTGTAGTTTTCACCATGGATGCCTGCGGTTTTTAGCGTTATGTTGATCGTTCGTAACTACGGCCAGGTATTTTCTCTACCCAACATATGTGATAGGTATCCATTCCATCATGCACACTTGCATTGTCCTATAACTACCACTCATATGCCTTATGTATGAACCTAGTTGTTAGCGACACATAACCCTCTATCTGTTATAAAATGTGTTGTTATCAAATGGTAGAGACTTACTGAACATGGGTACCCTAGTTAGATCCTCTTCTCTATTTGGTGCCCATGCATATATTTTTTCCATAGGAACGGGAGTCCCTTATATCTAATACATGAATTTATTTTGATCTTCATTTCTCACTCATAAATATGATGGCCTATACCTAGAGGACTCCCAAGCGAGTTTTATTTAAGCTCTTTTCCGACTCGTTTTCAAAAAGTGAAATAATTGATGAGTGAACTTGTCTCTTTCACACTTGTAAATTGCATTTTAAAGGATGTCTATTTGGTATAAGTTTATCCCTTTTTCACACCAAGTAGACTAACATTACAAAAAAGGAAATTTTTTGGCGTTAATTTGTGATTGCATCTCATGCCATTGCTTGCAATATTGACCCTATAGAAGGGTCTCACTTTGCGTTATAAACCATATGCCTCGGAAATTTTTCATCCTCAACCAAGAAGATCCTCATTTATATCCTTCACAATTTGACACCCTATTCCCAAGAGGGAACATTCCCTCGAGTGTCCATCTCCTTCATGCACCTCCTTGCATTGACCATAGGTATGTTCCACTGTTGAAACTAGTTTTGCTTACTTGCAACACTCATTTCCTCGTCTGTATCATAGCATTCATTTGACTATGAAAAAAAAAAAACACAGGAGGGAAGGGATTATTATCTTATATTGAAAGAAGTCATTTCGCCTTTGAACAAAGAACAAAGTTATTGATTCCACTTGTCATCATAATTTTGGGTTTAACATGGCCTTAGGAAGCTGAGCTTGTTACAGAGAGTTTTCTCCCCTAATTGGTTACTCTTCTAGTCCCCATGGAGAGTTTGATTGATGCCTTCTGCATCTCATGGCTTCATCAATGAGTCTATGCTACCAGAGTCTTCCATATATCTCATGCTCTTGTTCAAAGGATTTTTATCAACCCGTGTCAGTCATTCCTTAGAACTCTTGACTTTGCATGTCATCCATACCCTCAATTTGTCTTAGAATTACATGATGTTGTAGTCCTATTATGCACCCTAGTCCTACTTCCATCATTGGTAGGTAACCTTGGACCCATTAGTTGACATTTCATCATTGATCATTGAATGGGTGGTTTCCCTTATATTCGACGACAAGACATCTATTCACAAATTGGGATTCATGCAGTGTCTTGGACTTCATTAGCCTTATTGGTGGTTTCCTTTCCTTTGGCAACAATTTTTCTCATTGGCTTCTATTCAGAGGGTCTTTTTCATGTACTGCTTGCACTTGGCACACATGAAAGACACACAGGTTTGTTGGTTCGTGAAAGTGTTCTTCATCTGATTTCCTCCAAATCACGAAGCTCCTACTTTGTACCTCGTGCTAAATTATGAGAGATTCCTTAATTATCTCCTTTTAGGGGGTCTCCTTCCTTCAACTTCAACTCATCTATTCTAGAAATGAGACCTAGAGTCCTATGAGTACCTTGAGGCTTGTAGTCATTAGTGGCAGGTTCTCTCACCATCGATAGTTGGGAATACATCAATGTCTCCTGATTGATGGATTCTTCAAGTGTTCGACCCTGATACCTAGTGCCTTGATACCTACTTTCATCATTGGTAGTTTGTCTCGTGTTTGTTAACGATATACCTCAATGATCGGTAATCAAACAAACTCTCATTGTGTTCAACCTCAACTCCTTTATTCACATGATTTAGACTGCACCTTTGGCGGATTGTGTATAAGACTTGAAGACATTAGTATGTGGCTGGAAATTTCCTGAGTTATTTCTTCCTTTTCATTCGACCAATACCTATGTGACTTCAGTGATCACGGGATATCATATTGTACTCCACTGTATACATATATCTTCAGATTGATTTTGAGACTGGTTCTACTAGGTTTTATTAGTGACTATGATATCCTTTGGCATGTAACCGCATTTGTATTTGCCTATTCATGGACACAGACAATTGTTTGGTATATTTTCACATGGATTTGTAGGGTAATTCAAATTGGAATCCATGTATGCAAAGTCAGTACATATTGTAATGAGAAACTAGTTCTTCCAGCTGGGTCCCCATTACTCCACTTCTGGGTTTTTATAATGTATTTCGACCATTGCAGATACTCCTATGGCCTCACACATTAGGGGGCATCTGTTATAGAAATATTTTCCTCACCCCATGCAGTCTTGCACAGAAGGCGTTTTTCCATTTCCCCATGGAGACTTTTAATTCCTTTTGTCAAATCCCAAATATAAAACTACAAATTTTCCACATATACTCAACTTGCCTACTATACAACATGCGTATACTTAGGTTTCACCACTAAAATCCACGAACATCAGGAACTGTGCCCATAATTGAAAAATGGTGTCAGGTTTCCATGTCACGACAGGATATCAATGATCATTGGCCTTCCATATACTGGAAACATTCTGACTCGACCCTTCAGTTCCACTTGAAGGCTATAAATGGACCAATTACGAGCTATGGAAAAGAAGAGAAATAATTCAATTTTGAGAGAAAAGTTACTTTGGAGGAATTATTAACTTCACATTGAGTCTGCGTCCCTTTGTCCTTTAAGTCTGAACATGATGATCATCCCCCAATCTCTTCCCTTATTGATTGAGAACTTCATTGTCTCTCTTTTATGAGCTTACCTTTGGTGGAGGATTGAAGTGGTGGAGGCCCAGCTAGGAGGAACTTAGTTTCTCGGTTCCAAACCGTTCCGAAATGGAAGTCTGTAACTTGTTCAGTTATGCTGATTACATATTAATAGAAATACTATTTTCTCATCCAATCGATATCTTGCAAATATTTGAATTATTATTCGATGGGCGTATTTGTTATCAATGTTAATGGATTATGATATTGAATGTGCTAACATCATATATTATCACCATATGCTTGGCTTTCTTGGTTTTTGAGTACTAGTTGTAGGTATATTTCTTTGGGTTAAGTTCTCAACGATGGAATTCATCGAATGTCTGGACGAGGTAGGCCTTTTATCTTGTCTTGCTAGCATATTTTTTTATATAATATACTTGAGAATAGAGTTGATTTCTACATTCATTTCCATCTGTTGTGGTTTTCCCCTAGCCATAGAGATATTTTCCTCGTAACATAGGCCAATTAAACTAACCTTACAAATTTACCATCAGTCCTCTGATCATGAGGAGTTATACATATATACAAAGTTTATCCTTCTATTAAAGAAATAATTATTACTTCTAAGGATTCTATCAATCCATACCAAATTTCTTTAACCACAATGGATTTTCCATAAGGGTCTTAGACATTATATAAAAAACCATCCTAACTGTAAGAGGCTCTAATTTCCCATGCTTAGAGGCAATGTTGCAATCACTAGTTCATTTACTCTTTGAAATTAGGTAGCCCTTAGAAGGTTTCTACCATTTCATCCATTCACAGATAGGCCTTACTATTAATACCTACAAGATTAATCTCACTCTTGTAGGAGCAATTGTCAATCATTTAATTAACAACTTAATCTTATGCTTTATATCAACATGGCTAACCTTTATGCTTTAATAAATCCAAAAAATCAATATATTAAATTCTGCAATCCTTCTTCTCAAGGAACTTGGTAGATAATAAATGAAATTTTAGAAGCAGAGAAACTCTTTTCAATAGGCTCATCTTAACCTTGATATACTAGTCTTACAAATTTTCTTTGGACGATCTAGGACTAGTGTTGTATCCTTCTTTGACACCACTTTGTAACACACCTAAACTCTTATTTACCCTTTAAGGGATGGGGTATTATTTTTTCATTTTTCCTTGACCACCTTAAATCCTCTTCAAAAGGATACCATCTCCCTCTTCTCATTGAGAGCTTTCCAATTACTATAAATTTGTCTTAATCCGAGTTTTGGATCAAAAGTTATGGCCTCTTAGAATTTTTAAGTCCTCTTCCATTTTTTACTACCACATAGCTCCATGTCACCTTATGAGGTGGACGTGGCCATTATAATTTCACCTGCCACCTATCTCACCATACTCTCATCTTATTGGGTCCTAGGACATTGACCAATTTTTCGAAGTCTTATACGCCCAAAATCCTAATCCGACATGATCTAGCACTCAAGGTGCGTGGCCCTGTCATAAGGTTCCACTTTTCCGCAATGTATTGGTTTAGTGATGCTTTTCCGGATCCCACCGAGTTACTATATCATCGGCCCACCAAAAGACCTATATAATACTTTATCCCTCAATGCTCGATTTGGTATGAACTGGAATCTTGGACAAGTGTTTCTATCATATGTCACCATCTCACCTTCACCATATCATTACATGTAACCATGGGATGTTGAACTATCGGCCTACCAAAGAAAGATCACATCCATATTTAAATTAAGGCCTGATCCAATGGATGAACTATTTCTCTAACCCGTGGCATAGCCATGATTTTCCACTTAGCATCCCCTCGTGGACCTATTACCACCTGACACATGGCACCATCACTACATGACAAGTGGCACTTAGAGACCACCGGAGTCCCACCCAAATGTGTCAATTTACCTTAACATGTGGACCAATAACCATGTGACATGTGGCCTCCCACGTGGACTAACATGGAGTACACATCATTGATGTACAACTATTTCATCCTATCAGGTGTCGACACTTGTCTTTTTGGTGTTGTCTATGTGGCATCACTCCAGATCATAAGATATTTGGGAATCGAACTTACTTGTAGCTTCGATAAACTCAACTTACTCGATCTTGCATGATTTGGTAGTCGAGTTACATGGCCCTATCATAGGCTTCCACTTTTCATGATCCTAATTGTGACACATCGCTACTGGGCATTTGTTGGCAGCCCCACATGATTTTGATATTTGAACAAGAAATTGCATTTTCTGTAGCTGCCTTCCCCTCGATTTCGTAAATGTTTTCAAAAATTTTGAGATAATTACTGGGTTAAGAAATATTTTGATTAATCTCTTATTTTCTGTGCTTTCATTTTGTTTTATGTTTGATTCATTATTGTAAGCATGAATCAAACATAAAAACCTAGGTTGGTGTTATAATTTGTATGCCTTAGAGTGCATTCTTTTAAAGTTCATCATGCTTATATCAAATCTAAATCTAATGTTTGAGTGACCTATTTTTCGATCTTTTGGGTTTTGATGTAGTTATTATATGGTTCGATGATTTGTATTCAATTTATGAAGAGTTTTATATATATACATATTTTAAACCCCTTGCCAATTCAATAGTCGTGTTAGTAGTCATGACAATCAATGCACACCTATTGTACTTGTTTCCTTACCTCACCTTCCTGGCACAACGTATTAACAAGCCATTCATTGCATTCACAAGGTTTCAATACTCTATATGTCTGGTTCTCATTACATGGAATGGTAAAACATCTACAATCAAACCCTTGGTGTTTTCTCCCACTACCTTCGATATGATAACACACAAGGTTTTTTATGGTCTTTTCCCCAGCATCCATTTGGATTTGTTCCTATCACTCCTACTATTCAAACCTAAAACTATTTTGATTTTTCCCTGTTACATTATGGTCACATTTGTCATGGCTCATGTCGTTCTCTTGGAGCCGAATGGCTTCCAGGAATTAATCTCTCATGACGATGTAACCGAGGACTTAAAAAGCCAAGGCTGGGATGCTTTCCTTAAATGATTTGAAGGCTATAACCTTCAGGTGGTGAAGGCTTTCGCACAAACCTTCGATGGTTACAGAGTGAAAATTGGGGATACACAGTTGGAGTTAACTGAGGGGTTTGTAAGTGAAGCAATAGGGATTCCATCGATAGGAGAGAAATAGTTCAAAAACTCACAAATTGAAGGAGTTCCATGGAGCCTGGTTGTGACGTCTTGAAAAATAAGTTGTTGCAAAAAATGTATTCCCATGTCCCTGGTTAAACTTAGTTGTCATAGCCTGTTGATGATCCTCAAACACTTCATGACTTGTGAGGGTCAATACAGATTAGCCTTCCTCTACCATATTCTCTTACTTATGCATTTCATTGGTTTTGAATTAGACATGCCATTTTATCTGTTGAGAAGTCTCTATAAAATGTCTAAAGATATAAAAGACAAAGTGTTGATTCAAGCATGTTCCATCATGGTTTGGTTAAGATTTTGTTGATGCATCACTTGTCTACCGTGAGTGACTGTTGGGAAAATTTCTTGATAAAGAACGGTTTTTCCAAGACTCTTCCTATGATAAACCCTATCTTAGACGAGCCATTGATTAAAAACCAATCCATTTTTTCAATTGATACGCCAGACTCTACCAACAAAAACCCTCTATACGTCGGGATGTTGAGTAAGTATTCACCTACAAGATTTTCTGAGCAAGGGAATGTTAAGTTGAAGGTTATTAATTCTTTTCTTCCTGAAATTGAATTTAGCCTGATTGTTATTATTAATCCATATGTTGAAAAACCTTGTGAAGGAAAAACAAAGGAATGCACAGACTTAGGGTTCAAAAACAAAAGGGCAGGTCGCCAAATTTCAAGAAATATTAGGAACCAATCCGACACTCGTCTGAGCTCAATCAGTTTGATCAGGATAGACAAGTGTTAAGACCCTAATATCGAAGAGTTCCTTGTTCTTTAAGACCCAGATTTGGAGGGTTACAGGAAGAAATTCATTGCTCCTAATGAACCCTACGACTTTGTGACAAATTTTCCACCATGCCTCAAGGGTAAGGAGGGGTTCTTTGGTATCAGGCATGATCAGAACTAGATAACATATAAGGTATATATACCCATGTTTGAATGTGCACTCGATAGACCTGCAATTCCTCATGTACAATGTGATGTTTGTTTCCATTGGATCGAGTGATATTACACCGATATCCCCCTTCTTCAGGACTGAATCAAAACGCTTACCGCTCAGAATGAATCATTGAGACGAGAAAATATCGACCTCAAAACACACACAGAGAAGGAGGATAAATGCATTAAGAGGTCAGGGAACATAGTGATAAAAAACACAACCAATGTCAAGGCGATAATTAATTCTAAACTACCCAACCCATCTTTAGTCAATTTTTAAAATGGTAAAACAATTTTCCTCCTATTATATTCCTGTTATCTATTTTGAATTGAATTGATTTGGAATTTGATTTTGTTTGCTAAGATAAGATTGGCTACATAATCTTTCAATTTTGTAGCCAAGTCTCTTCTAAATAAAATAAAAAATTAGAAATTAGTTATGGGTAATTTTCTAACTTATTCTTGTTTTTTTTTTTTCAGGAAATAGTAGATCATGTTGTTGATCATCTGGGGGAGACATATTTGATTATGCATTTGAATGATTAGTAGTTCCTTTTCTGTTTGTTTTGCAAAAAAATTGGTCAAGTTTTGAGTAAAATCAACTCTGTTATGATTGGATGTTAGCCCACTATTTTTGTAATATTTTGATTTTATGAAATCCTATCCTATCCTGTGAGATAGGAGGATACGATTTCAAATCACTTTAAATGCTATTCATTTTGTAAGTAAGATACATCTTGGCCTAGAATAGATTATGGATAGATGATCTTCAAAACTTAATGGACCAGCCTTTAGCATTTCAGATTTAGACCAATGTGAAGCTATCTCATTTATTTTTTGTCTCGTTTATTTTGGAATATTAATGTGTTGTATAGCTTTATTCTCAGTGACATATGATGTTCCATTTTATTCAATGTTTTAAATGTTGTTTATAATTTGTTGTTTCACAAATTACTACTTTGATCGTTATATCGATTTTAATATCATGATTTACTCGTGATGTTTAGTTGATTGATAAAATGAATGATTTACATTAAGATTTGTGTTACTGTAATCATTCATAATCATAATATCATTGTACATACATGTCTACTACTTTGTCCTCATATCCTAGATGTCAATAAACACCTAGATTTTATTCCGGAGGCATCAATACAAGACTGTTACAGATTTTTTCTACAAGCGGGACAACTGGAGTTTTGGATCACACAGAGGCATAGAAACAGTTTAAAACTAATTTCAGGTTAGCTTTATTTCCATTTAATTTCTGTTATTTTACCTATTAGAGAAACAAGACGGTTTTAGATTGGCTTTGACCATCACTCTATCATTGTTTCATAACATATTTTATTTAAGTTCTTAGATTTATGATTAGAAAACAAAAAATATAAAAAATGTGTTTTATTTATCTACTTTTGCAAACAGTTACCAAACATTGATTTTGCAAGGCATCTAATAAAAAAAATTGCAGTTTGTAATTACTATGTACATAATGGCATGTTCATATTTATCTTTGTGTTGAATGTATTTGTAAATAATTAGATTAAATTTTATATATTATTATAGTTTTAGCATTAGTTAGTTTATTTATTCTCTTTGTTTTAGGACCCTAGTTGGCTAACAGAGCCATTAAAACCATTAGAATAGGTTACACGAAACGACTTGGGTTATTTAGACACCCCCAGACTGGACCTATTCTTCCAGTTGATGGTCTGTCAAAATTTCCCGTCAACAAATGGCACTAGAAGGAGGGCCTCAATTCAATTGATAGCATGTGGAGGTTGCAAGACTCCTCCCCCACACACTCGTTCCCTTATCGTAATGCATAGTCGCTCAGAAAAAAATGTTACACTTGAAAAAAAAACTAACACAAATGATAATCCTGAGTTTCCCATTGAACCAGTGACACCAGCTCCTCAAGGGGCCAACGTCCAAGAAAATTTTCGTTAGTCACTCATAAGGACACATAGTTCCTTAGCCTGTATCAGACAACCTGGTAGACCATTTAACCAACCCTTAGATTTCTCGGATATCCAAGAACAAATTGAAGGCACTGATCTACTCTCAAATCCTTTAGGATATAATACCCTCGATCCTATCGAAACACCTACTCTTGGAGGCGGAGGGTCTGGTATCCAACCTTCTCCACCTGGTTCATCTGCACCCTCTTCAGGAGGAGAGTCATCTGACGAAGGCAGTTCCTTGTCTGAATCATCTTAGCCTTCAACACCACCAACACCGATGGAAAACCAAAAAAATCCTACTAGACCTTGGCTCGATCAAGATGACGTGGCTATTCCTAGACCACAACATCCATTGCAAAAACACCTGGAGAAATTGTTGCCTAAATTTGATCCTGATTCTAAACAATCTACTCAGGATCACATAAAAAAAATTATGTTGGCCATTAGACTCCGAAATGTAGAGAATGAAGATGTAGCATGTAGACTCTTTACTTATACTTTTGAGGGCAACGCCTCCACATGGTATTTTGCACAACAACCCCATACCATCGTCTCTTGGGACAAGTTTGAAACCTGTTTCTTAGAGAAGTTTGGAGATGATAAATCTCCTAAAGTCTTGGTTATGGAGCTCTCCAGTCTAAAAATGAATCCTAAGTAAAATGTAAAAGATTTTAACCATAGATTTCTTACTTTAAAGAATAAAAACCCTATAGATTCAATGCCTACAAAAAGTCTAATTGTCGCATATTATGCTAAATCTTTTTCACAACAATATTGCCTACAAAAGGTCTAAAAATAAAACTATGTTAGGAGCCTTTGAGGAGGCAAGTCAAATTGAAAAGGATATATTAATCTTAAAAGACAATCTTAGTAGTGAATCCGAGCCAGCCTCATCTAAGAAAAAAGTAGAAATCCTTACTAAACCGCCTCAATTTAAAAATCAACAAGAAAATTTAGACTTAGAAAGCTTGCAAAAAGCCTTTCAAAAACTATCCAATTAGGTTGTGGAATTGAAAAGATCATCCGAGGAGGCATCCTCAAGCAAAGGAATTTTTAAACCACCTTTCATAAAACCTTTTCCTCCCAACCAGCTGAACCCACCCACTGAAGGTCTCAATTTTGAAATCTTGTAGCACACTTTGCAAACTATCTTAGAAGCACATGATAATTGTATTTCTGTGCCTCCTAAAAGTTATAAAGATGTAGTTGAAGAAGAAGCACTGGAAGAGGATGAATCATCTCCCAACATCTTCAGTCACTTGTCGGGTAGTATCTTCTAAGAAAATTTTGAAATGGTTCGCCCCTACAACATAAGAAGAAAAACATAAAACAAACCTTCTTCTAAAGTGAGTAATAATGTGTTTCCAAAACAGTCGAAGCAAGCTGAAATTAAACAAAGTCTGGTAGACCCTTTTTTAGAATACGATTTAATTGAAGATCTAAAAAACTGAGGGCTAATATTTATTTTTTTGAGTTGCTGAAATTTCCCCTTATTTTGCAGAAAATGCTTCAAAGCATCGCTGAAAACAATAAAAACAATTATCCTAGCAACAAGAAAAATGCAAAAATTGGTTCAAAAACAACCAAAAGGATCCCAACTAAAACGACATCTAAACCTCCAGATAAAAGGGATTTAGCTGAAAAAACTGTATCAAATGTAGATAAAATTGCTTTAGGGACAAGAACAAAAAATCAACAGAATTCCACTGTTAACACTCAGAAAAATGTCCCGCCTTTCTTGTTAACCTTTGAAATTTTTAATTGGAATGTACATAATTGTATGGTCACTTATGGTGCATTGTCAAATGTAATGCCTCTATCTGTTTGTCAAAAAATTAACACAGAAGTCCAACCTTCTGATCTCAAAATCATTGAGCTTGATCGAACGAACATTAAGGTAATCAGTGAGCTTAAGAATGTCTTGGTTAGATTATCTTCCAATCCTAAGGTTCACCAAATTATTGACATTATTGTTGTTGACATCCCTAAAGTCTATGCTTTGTTTTTAAGCAGGGACAAGTCCGAACAACTGCATGGTTTCTTCGCCACAGATTGGTCTCATTTGTGGCTGCCAGAAAATGGACATCCAAATAGAATCAGGATAAATAGACAATGTTATATTAAACACATTGTGATGGATTTAAATGATGCAAATGAACCTTTCACTGCATCTGCTAATTCATTTGAAATGCAGGGAATGAATACCTTCTTTTGTAACTTCATGACCGAAATCTCTCCTGTCATTGATCCAAGGCAGCAATCAAAAATTATGACCTATACTCATACATTAGCTTGGCCAAGTGTGTCAAGCACTGTCGACGAAGCTCAAATATGGTCATTGTACTTTGATGGATCCAAATCCAAAGAAGGGTCCAGTGTAGGATGTGTTCTCATCGATCCCGCAAGTAATAAGACTTTCATTTCCTATCGAATAGAGTTCGAGTGAACTAATAAAACCGTCGAATATGAAGCAATTCTACAAGGGCTTAGGAAAGCTCTGGATATGGACGTATGGAATTTACTGGTATTTGGTGATTCAAAAATCATGGCTAGACAGGTAATAAACTCCATACATTGCTTATCACCACATCTAAAAAGTTACCAAACTGAGGTATGGAGTTTAATGAAATTTTTTTCAGCATTTAATATAAATTCCATTCCTAGATTGAATAATTCATAGGCTAATTTATTGTCTAATGTCGCTTCTAAACTATTTCCCACAGAAGGTATTTCTCCTAATGCGTTTTCGATTGAATTGTTGCTCAGGCCATCGATCCCATATAACATAACCAATTGGAGAGTGTTTGAATATGACCAATAGATCATCAACTTATTGCATATGGAGGACAACTTCCAAGGTCCAATCATTGATGAAGGCACTCACGATGAAAACCTATTCAATTTCACGGTAAAAATATCTCTTGAATTGACATCTAATCTAGTAAATTATATCCCCAAATATGTTGTAAGACTAGAGAAGTTTTATGACTTGTATGATAAATTTAGAGGGTCAGTTAATTACAAAATGAACAGTTCTTCTATGATTTATGAGACGGTGAATTTAGGGACAAAGGAAAATCCTCAAAATATCAATTTGGGAATATGATGCTCCGAGAAATAATGATCTTCTTTTATAAAATTATTTAAAGAATTTAAAGACGTTTTTTCCTGTACGTATGATGATTTTAAAAAAATTGATCCTAATATCATACAACATGTCATTCCCATGAAACCCCAAACCCAACCTTTTCAGCAGAAATTAAGAAAGATGCACCCTAAATTGGAACCCACTGTTAAAAAAGAACTGAATAAATTACTAAATGAAAAGATAATTTTCCCAGTAAGACAAACACAATGGGTGTCTAATCTAGTTCCTGTAAGGAAGAAGAGTGGTGAAATTTGACTTTGTGTCGACTTTCAAAACTTGAACCGAGTGTCTGATAAAGATAACTATCTTGTTCCTCCAATGGAATAAATTCTTCAGCAGGTGTCTGGTTCCAAAAGACTTTATCTGTTAGATGATTTTTTGGGATATAACCAGGTCCTCATGTCTCCCTCAAACCATCTTAAAACCACCTTTCATACCCCATGGGGAACTTATTCCTACAGGAAGATGCCTTTTGGGCTTATAAATGCAAGAGCCACTTTTTAGAGAGCTATGGACATTGCTTTCGATGGTCTCATAAATAAATCATTTGTGGTCTATCTTGATGATGCTACCGTCTTCTCTAAAGACAAGAAAGATCACTTGTCCCACCTTAAGGTCGTACTAGAACGATGTTGTAGGTTTGGTATATCTCTCAACCCTAAGAAATTGGTCTTTGCAGTAGAGCAACGTAAATTTATGGGTTTTATATTATCGAAATACAGAATGATCATTGACCCTAAAAGAACCCAAGCAATCGCTAAACTCTCCCCTCCTTCCAAAAAAGCCATGCAATCATTTTTAGGCAAGATTAATTTTGTCAGAAGATTTGTCCCAAGTTTTCCAGAAATGGTAAGACCATTACAGAACTTAATTAAAAAATAAATTGTGTACCGTTGGGGACCACAAGAAAGTCAATCTTTTGACTCCTTTAGAAAATAAATAGTAGAAGATCCTTCCTTGATGAGTCCCGATTTCTCACAGGATTTCACTCTTTACACCTTTGCTTCTAACCGATCTTATGCTGCTATGTTAACAAAAAAAAATGTTGAAAGTAATGAGATACCCATTGACTTCATGAGATCATCTTTCAAAGGAGAAGAGCTTAATTATCTAGCAGTAGATCAATAGGCATATGTTGTTTTTAAAGCAGTGAAACACTTCCAGTCATACCTACTGAAATCCAGAACCAAGGTTATTGTTCCTTACCTAGTCGTAAGAAACTTGCTAGTACAAAAAGAGTTGGGTGAGAAAAGGGAAAATTGGATGATGTCCTTAAAAGAGTATGACCTCGAAATAACCCCTTCACAAATTCTTAGAGGTCAAGGCCTATGTAAACTAGTTGTTGATTTAGTTAAAGAACATGAAAGTCAAATTAACAAATTAACTGTAAATCAACATAACAAAAAACAAATAAGTTGTGCACAAGTTGTTGCCAATTCTTGGTATGAGAATGTTAAATTTTATTTGACACATGGATCTTCTCCTCACCACCTTTATCCTAAAAATAGAATGTAAATTAGGTTAATATATATATATTTCCAGTTAATAAATGATGTTTTATTTCGAAATAATTTTGACGGTGTTCTTATGCGTTGTTTAGAAAAGGAAGAATCAGAAAAAGTATTATCTAAACTTCATTCACGTGAAGTTGGTGAACACTTCGATGGAGACACCACTTCTCACAAAGTGTTAAGAGATGGGTACTATTGGCCCACTTTGTTTAAAGATGTCCACATGTTGTGTCATAAATGTATAGTTTTCCAAAAGGCTGCAGGACGAGTTAAGAAGGCAACATTTCCTTTGCAGTTTGTCACTATAGATTCCCCTTTTCAGCAATGGGGTATTGAAATCATAGGACCAATTAATCCTTCTTCCTCACAACAACATAAGTATTTTATTACAACAATAGATTATTTTACCAGATGGTCTGAAGCTGCACCTTTGAAAGTGGTAAACACGAATCAGGTAGTATATTTCCTTAATTCGTATATCATTACTCGATTCAGCATTCCCGAATGTTTGGTATTTGATAACACTTCTTATTTCTCATCCCATGATATGAATTTATTTTCCTTAGAAAAAGGGATTAGATTGAAATATTCTGCCAGCTACTACCCTCAAGGAAATGGTCTACCAGAATCGACAAATAAAAATTTAATCAATATCATTAAGAGGACAGTTTCAGAAAACCATAAGAACTAGTACACTGCACTATATAATGCACTTTGGGCTGACAGGGTGACACCAAAAAACTTTGTTGGTAATTCCCATTTCTTTCTCATCTATAGGAGAGAAGCAATCCTCCCTCCACATGTTTTACTTCCAGCTTTGTAATTATCACATAAAGTCCAAGAAGAGGATTGCCCTCCTCTAGAAAGTTGAATTAATGCTTTGTTAAAACTGGAAGAAGTAAGAGCACAAGCAAAGCAGAAGTTGGATTAGCATCAGTAGATTGTAAAAAGTTGGTTTGATTCAAACTCTTCTTTATATAGGAACTTCGATGTAGTATACTTGGTTATCAAATGAGATAAAATGCATGAGGGAAAGGGGGAACACACCAAGTTCTAGAATATGTGGTTGGGACCATTTGTAACTTCTGAAAAACTAGGTCCCAACTCTTTCCGTCTGCACAATTTGGAGGGGCAGCCAGACACTTTCCCGGTGAATGGACAAGCTCTCAAAAGGTATTTCTCCCGATGACTCCAAATGCACCTCTCTGTACATATTTTTTTATTTTAATTCTCTTTTCTGTCTTTTGATTTTGGTTCTTTTCATTTTTCTTATTTTCATTGGTTTCTGAATAAATTTATGCTTGGGTCACCATTTAGTTCATCAAAGAAAAATCATAAGTCTCATCCTAAAGCAACAGTTGAGGTCATTTCAAATCACTAGTACTGTAAATTGATAAAACTCAAACTAGAAGAAGAAACTTTCTGTTCAAAATGGTGTTCCTAGTTTCTCTTTACAATCACGAGAAGATACGATCATTATTAAAACTCTTGACGTTGTCCTTGTTTTTAAAGAAAACAACTCAAATATGCCTTCTTGTCCTCGAAAGGTTGTTCTTAATATAAAACTAAGAGTTTAAATCGTGACGAAGGTCATCAAATGAGAAATTAAATTGGAAAATATCAAGTTTTTCGAAATCTGAAATTTTCAGCATCACCTTGTTCTCTTGAATATCATAAAGTTTATGTCAAATTGTAAATAAATTCTAGAGAGTTGAAAGAACTACAAGGTGTGGGAAGTGTATGTAAACCCGCCAGGATACTAAACAGGTCTACTGGCAGCAGGTAAATGCATGCATGATTCGAAGTCAACTTCGTTGGGGTACTGAACATGCCTGTTGGCAGCGAATCAATGTCGGGTTCAAGAAAATTATGAGGTATGACTTTTTGGTATTGATCATAAAAATGTCCTTCATCTTGAATGGATAATTCTTGGATAGGGTAGAGGTGTTAGAGTGGTTTAAATGACATCCCTATTGAGGCTATGGACACCTACTAGCAGCAATGACCCTGTCAATAGTATTGGATTCAGTTGCTTAAACATTGTCTCACTCGTAACTAAAACTTTTCACCAGATTGCATTTGGACAGAAACACATCTGACGCTAGACTGTGTGATTTTTTGAGTTTGATCAGAATGCTTGACTTGCTATCAACTGTTCTATAATTTTTCAATCATTCTGATCTATCCTAACATGATTTTTCTAGTGATACAGAGATAACTGCTTCACCCAGTAAGTCGACATTGTTGGCAGCCCCACATGATTTTGATATTTAAACAAGAAATTGCATTTTCTGTAGCTTCCTTCCCCTCGATTTCGTAAAAGTTTTCAAAATTTTTGAGATAATTACTAGGTTAAGAAATATTTTGATTAATCTCTTATTGTCTGCACTTTCATTTTGTTTTATGTTTGATTCATGACTGTAAGCATGAATCAAACATAAAATCCTATCCTGGTGCTATAATTTGTATGCCTTAGAATGAATTCTTTTAAAGGTCATCATACTTATATCAAATCTAAATCCAATGTTTGAGTGACCTATTTTTTTATGTTTTGGGTTTTTATATGGTTCGATGACTTGTATTCAATTTATGAAGAGTTTTTTTTTTATATATTTTAAACCCCTTTCCAATTCAATAGTCGTGTTAGTAGTCATGACAATCAATGCACACTTGTTGTACTCGTGTCCTTACCTCACCTTGTTGGCTCAAAATATTAATGAGTCATTCATTGCATTCATAGGGTTTCGGTACTTTGTATGTTTGGTTCTCATTACATGGAATGGTAAAATATCTACGATCAAACCCTTGGTGTTTTCTCCCACTACCTTTGATATGATAACACACAGGCTTTGTTATGGTCTTTTCCCCACTATCCATTCGTATTTGTTTCTATCGCTCCTACTATTCAAATATAAAACTATTTTGAGTTATCCTTGTTAAATTCTGGTCTCATTTTTCATGGCTCCTGTCATTCGCTTGGAGCCGAATGGATGTCAAGAATTACTCTCTCACAACGATGCAATCGAGGACTTAAAAATTCAAGGCTGGGATGCTTTCCTTAAAATATTTGAAGGCTATAACCTTTAGGTGGTGAAGGCTTTCGTACAGACCTTCGATGGTTGTAGAGAGAAAATTGGGGATACACAGTTGGAGTTAACTGAGGGGTTTGTAAGTGAAGCAATAGGGCTTCCATCAACATGAGAGAAATGGTTCAAAGACTCACTAATTGAAGGAGTGACATGGAGCCTGTTTGTGACGTCCCGAAAAATCAACTATTGCAAAAAAGGTATTCCCATCTCCCTGGTTAAACCTAGGTGGCATAGCATGTTGAGGATCCTCAAACAATTTGTGACCTGTGAGGGTCGATACGGATTAGTCTTCCTCTACCATATTCACTTACTTATGCATTTCATTGGTTTGAATTAAACATGTCATTTTATCTATTGAGAAGTCTCTATAAAATGTCTAAGAGATATAAAAGAGAAGTGTTGATTCAAGCCTGTTCCATCATGGTTTAGTTAATATTTTGTTGATGCATCACTTGTCCAACATGGGTTACTGTTGGGAAAATTTCTTGATAAGGAACGAATTTTCCCAAAATCTTCCTACGATAAACCATATCTTAGATGAGCCACTGATTAAAAACCAGTCTGATTTTTCAATTGATATGCTAGACTCTACCAACATAAACACTCTAGACGTCGGGCTGTTGAGTAAGTCTTCACCTACAAGATTTTTTGAGCAAGGGAATGTTAAGTTGAAGGTTATTAATCCTTTTGTTCCTGAAATTGAAGTCAACCCAATTGTTATTATTAACCCAAATATTGAAAAACCTCATGAAGGAATAACAAAGGAATGCATAGACTTAGGGTTAAAAAAAAAAGGGTAGGTCACCACATTTTGATAAAGATTAGGAATTGATATGGCACTCGTCTGAGCTCAATCCATCCGATCGATATCGAGGAGTGTTCGGACCCTGAGATCAAAGATTTCCTCATTCTTGAAGACCTAGATTTGCAGGGTTACAGGAAGAAATTCATTGCTCCTACTGAACCCTACGACTTTCTAACAAATTTTCCACCGTGCCTCAAGGGTAAGTAGGGTTTCTCTGGAATGAGGTATAATCAGAAGAAGATAAAAAAATAAGGTGGATACACCCATGTTTGACTGTTCAATCCATAGACTTTCCATTCCTCCTGTACAGTGTGATGTTTGTTTCCATTGGATCGAGTGGTATTACACCAATATACCCTTCTTCAGGCCCGAATCAAAATTCTTACCACTCAGAATGAATCATTGAGATGAGAAAATCTTGACCTGAAAACGCACACAAAGAAGGAGGCTAAATGAATTAAGAGGTCAGAGAACATAGTGATAAAAAATGCAACCAATGTCAAGGCAATAATTAATTTTGAACTACCCGGCCCATCTTTAGTCAATTTTTAGAATGGTAAAACAATTTTCCTCTTATTATATTCCTATTATCTATTTTGAATTGAATCAATTTGGAATTTGAATTTGTTTTCTAAGATAAGACTCGCTACAAAATCTTTCGATTTTGTAGCCAAGTCTCTTTTAAATAAAAAAAATTAGAAAATAGTTATGGGTAATTTTCTAATTTATTCTTGTTTTGTTTTTTAGGAAATAGTATATCTTGTTGTTGATCATCTGGGGGAAACATATTCAATTATGAATTTTAATGATTAGTAGTTCCTTTTCTATTTGTTTTGCAAAAACTTTGATCAAGTTTTTAGTAAAATCAACTCTGTTATGATTGGCTATTAGCCCACTATTTTTATAATATTTTGATTTTATGAAATCCTATCCTATCATGTGAGATAGGAGGATGTGATTTCAAATCACTTTAAATATTGTTCATTTTTTAAGTAGGAGACATCTTGGCCTAGAACAAATTATGGACAAATGATCTTCAAAACTTAATGGACCAACTTTTATCATTTTGGCTTTAGACGAATGTGAAGCTGTCTCATTTATGTTTTGTCTCGTTTATTTTGGAATATTAATGTGTTGTATAGCTTTACTCTCAATGACATATGATGTTCCATTTTATTAAATGTTTTAAATGTTGTTTATAATTTGTTGTTTCACAAATTACTACTGTGATCATTATATCAATTTTAATATCATGATTTACTCGTGATGTTTAGTTGATTGATAAAATGAATTCTTTACATTAAGATTTATGTTACTGTAATCATTCATAATTATAAGATCATTGTACATACATGTCTACTACTTTGTCCGCATATCCTAGCTGTCAATAAACACCTGGAGTTTATTCGGGAGGCATAAGTACAAGCATGTTACATATTTTTCCTACGGGTGGGACAACTAGAGTTTTGGATCGCACAGAGGCATAGACACAGTTAAAACTAATCTCAGGTTAGCTTTATTTCCATTTAATTTATGTTATTTTACCTATTACCGAAACATGACAGTTTTAGATTGGCTTTCACCATCACTCTATCTTTGTTTCATAACATATTTTATTTAAGTTCTTAGATTTATGATTAGAAAACAGAAAATATAAAAAATGTGCTTTCTTTATCTACTTTTGCAAATAGTTACCAAACATTAATTTTGCAAGGCATCTAATAAAAAAACTTCCAATATGTAATTACTACGTACATAATGGCATGTTCATATTTATCTTTGTGTTGAATGTATTTGTAAATAATTAGATTAAAGTTTATATATTATTATAGTTTTAGCATTAGTTAGTTTATTTATTCTCTTTGTTTTAGGACCCTAGTTGGCTAACAGAGCCATTAAACCTGTCAGAATAGGTTACGCAAAATGCCTTGGGTTATTTAGACAACCCCGAATTGGTCCTATTCTTCCAGTTGAAAGCCTGTTAAATTTTCCCTTCAACAGTATTGGGCACCAATATTCCTAGTATAACGATATCACGAGACTCCCTGAAAGGTCATGAGAGATTGACGACTTTGACCCAAATCGACGGTGGAGATATATCAACTCTTGGATCCAAAGACCAAGAATTAATGGCGCTACCCCAAGGGTACTCACCTTTGGTTCAGACCACACTCAACACCTCGATGAGGCTCCTATAGACACACAGTATGACACATGGTACCCATACCACTTGACACATTGCACTTATTTTCCTTACAGATCCCTATCCAATTTAGCTAAGTCCATGTGACACATGGAAACACCATGGGGTGACAAGTGGCCTTCCTTCGTCATGACACGTGGACCACATTTCATGTGCCATGTCACCATCGTTCACCGAATGCATGACCTTACTTGTGGTGTTAACTTAGAAATATCTCAGTGTCAGGGATTATTAGGGGATTAGTTAATACTAATCCTGTCAATATGAGATCACTAATTAGGTTTAACATGGGTTATGAACCCACGATATTTACGGTTGAGATCTCTCTTCAGAATCTACCAATATAAGTTCTAGATCATCCCTTGGAGTCTTACCATCAGAGAACCCATGCCTTAGCATTCTAATGTTACACCAAACACCACACTCTGATGATAAACAATACTCTAGATTTGATGGTGAAAATCCTTTCATACAGACTCTTTAAAGGATATAATGGCTTGGATTCATCCTTGGAGCTCTGTCGTCAGAGTTCCTTATCAACTCCATGCACAAGCATTCTGACAGCCAAATCTCCAATTAGTGGTGGAGATCTCTCCACCCACATATCCTACACTTGAAACTAAAGCACCCAATCAAAGGCCTGAGCTTGATAAGGGTCCATTCCCAATCTCTCTGACCAATTATAGGTTTCCATGTATCATCCTCGAGTGCGTAGACACTTACCCTCAACATGAAATCAGCAAGACGTCACCTTCCCCCTTAAATCCACTTGGATGAGATCCTATGAATATCTATGGCTGAGAATTGATCTCACCTTTACTCTGATTGATGGTCCAGATTTCCCCTCAGGGCCCTACCCTTTGGAGTACCTTCACTTCAATTTTCCAGGGCTACTCCAACCATCAACCTCTGATGAACAGACTTGATTTTCCTACCTCCGATCCTCCGACAGGTTGATGAAACTATTTGACTCATGGCCGATCCAATGGTTGCAATTCCATCCATCTCGAAACATAATTCTATGTCAAGGATACCTTCCATATACAATTGATATCATCTCACTAATCAAATCAACGGTTAATATTCCATACACATAGAACACAATATTTATGCAGGTTAATAGTCTCATATTGGACTTAGTCATTCATGGATATCTTCTAAATATTTTTCTAAGGACTTACCAGGCCTTCAAGGACTCCATATTCCATTTCAAAACTAGCTAAGTTACTCCTGGACTTTATAATTCATCTCTTAGTTTATTTTCTTCTATTCCTTTCATATGCACATAGGAGGTGAAAATATATACATATATATCCATGAGGTCATTCATAGGAGGAAATAATTTGTATATCTCCTCGAGTATTCAAGGTAAGATGCAAGGTTCTCTTGTTCAATTATGCACTATAGAGGAAATGTCATTCATATACTTAATCGTATGGGTATAATTGCTTACCAATGGGACAAGTCCATTAGCTAGGCATACACATTTACAACACCATTACATGCATAAATTCATTATTCTAATAAAATTACACAAAAGTGAATAATACTTATCTATTATAGGTTATATCCAACTAAATGACTATGGGTATTCACTTTTCCACCCAACCATAGGATTTTCATGCTCGATCACTTTGGTTGTAGGCCATGCCCGTGCCAAGCCATGATACCACCAGGGAATCTCTCTCTCCCTAGTTCTCAACAATTTGTGAAGGACACTCTCCTTCATGCCACTCTTGGTAGATGTTTTCCCCACGCCCACCTACTCAAGCCTTAGTGAGGTTTTTCAGATACCTTCTGAGTATCAAACTCATAGCCTTCTCATCTCATGTTGGGATTTTGGACTCTCACCAATTCCTTTTCTCTAGGTTCGGTCTTAAGACCTGAGGACTCAGAGCTCTAGCTCTTTTTCTATTATTTTGTTTTTACATAGTCCATCCTCTTTCTCCCATCTGAAATATCTTGAGTTCTCTATCTCCCCAAATGTTTCTTCCTGATCTCCTATATACCCTTGTGTTCTTCTCTTGCATGCATCGTTATGGAAGGTTCTCAACATGTCCCCTTCCTTCCATTAGAAGGAAACCCATGGGTCAATATGATCTGCAAAAATGGTACCCTGTGGTACCTTTGGCTGACAGTTTCAACTATCCTAGCCTGATCTCCCATACCTAGATTTATTTGAGGTAGTTGGTTGTCTAGCTACCATCCTTCCTCATTAACTTATTTTCATTGAAATGGGGGCTGAGGAAAATAATCTGAATATCAAATATTACCAACAAATAGGTTTGGGCCATATTTAGCATGATGAATCCATCTATAGGTTTCCTCACCCTTTCCTCTAGTGGTATCATGGCCAGTAATCAAGGCTTTACCCCCACAGTCAGTTGTTGGCAATCTTAATTAAAATAACAATACATTTACATTGTTCACATGCCATGGCATGGAAATCATTAACTATGATTAATTACATATAATCGTGGGTTTATTAAATGGATGTTACATGGTGGGGGGACATTATAAACCACTCAAAATCACTCCCCACAATGCATGTGGGATAATTTTTTAGGAGTACAAAATTAGTGGTTGATATTAACCCCAAAATGAGATCAACGATTGTTGAGTGATAACTTCAGAAAATCATAATTCACATTTCAGGAGGAAAAATAAGTCAATCTATTCTTGACTTATTTTAACCTAGTGATAAGTCAATCTATAAATGTGTTGAACCTGCATAGAATAGATCTAGCTAAACAATAATACACACATTTGCAAAGAGAATTGGAGAAAGAAGAAGAAGGAGAGAAATAATAGAAGAATAATCATTAACCGTATTCCACACTCAAAGAGTGAATAATTTACAATAGATATATGATACATGAGTAACTAATGATCCATAGTGGTGTTCTAGAGTGATCTGGACACACACCAACAGTTATAGGAGTGAACTGCCACCTAGCCGAGTTAACTAGTCAACTAGACTTCGATTAAATGACTGAACAAAGAGTAGTGAGGATTTAACTAAGGGAATCAAGTGTAATGTGCCAGTCTAGTGATGATCCCAAGGAAAGTGGACATTAGCATGGTGATGATCCCAAGGAAAGTGTGCATTAGCATGGTGATGATCCCAAGGCAAGTGCACATTAGCATGGTGATGATCCCAATGTTCCATGGTGACAAAACCAATGGAACATCTAAACTCAACTCAACTAGTCAAACTAAAGTGTCAACTGAAAGAGAATATTCTCCAAGTGGAATATTCTATCCTAAAATATAGGAGATTGTATAATGACTAATTATGACTAATAAACAAGGAAAAGCCTTAGGAAAAAGAAATCCTAGGTGTGTGTGTAGTAACTCCAACACCCCCCTTGAACATCACTATGGTGAAAATAAAGATTGGGTCTCGGCAACAAGGCCATGTGAGGTAACCAAGTACAAAATATACACTAAAATAAATGAGGAAAGAGGGAAAATATCATGGAAAAACCCCCCCTCAAATTACAATGCATAAAAAAAATAAAAAATGAGAAGGAACAAAAAATAGTTGTTACGCAATCGTGTCCTTCACTCCAAGAATACCTCACAACTGTGGAAGTTTGTGCTCATTGAATATTTTGCTGAATATGTATATGTCTACATGGATATGATGAAGTATATGCTCCATTGATATGTCCACACATATCCACTTTATCTTCTTGTAATGAAAAGTATCCAAATAAAGTTTGGATGAAATTTTGAAAACCGTGAGGTTGTTTCCGGAAAAATGCTGAAATTTTGTTGATTTTAAAACGATCATAACTTCACTTCCTGGACAATTTGTTTTTTGAAATTGGATATTTTCCCTAGAGGAATTCAAATATCCAATTTTTTCTGCAAATTTTTCTCAGAAAATATCATAATTGAGTCTGATGTGCGTGACTCCCTTTTTGTCTCCTGAGGTGCATGCATTGTGCATGGAAAAGTATCTGCATGTGACTCTTGAGATGCATGTCATATATCTTCCACATGAATTTCAAAAAACAAATTTGAAATGGAGTAGACATCATCTTCAATTAATGGAATACAATTTTTTGCAGATACTTGTGTAGAAGGCTCTTCAAACTAAGATGATCTATCTTCTAGTGGCTTTTCTACATTATCTATCTTGTCAACATTTTTCATGCATTCTTCCTTATTCCCAAATAAAACCTCCAATCTGTTAAGAACCAAACATCAATATAACATAGAAAAACCTCATAAAAGTACTAAACGCCTTGAAAAAGAGATAATTTCAGATAATAAGCCTCTTCGAGGGGGCAACCTCCTTTTACCCCACTTAAATGTTCAAGTACAAGATGATTCAAAATTAAAATCTCTCCTTGGTATATATAGGAGACTAGGAGGTATAATTACAACTAATGGTTTAAAGCCAACATAAATAAAATAACATTAATAATATAATATGCCCCAATTAAGGGGTAATGAGCCAATATTAGGGCTTAACATGCCCCTCCCCTTGAGACAAGTGTTGTCCACAACACTTGAGTAACTCTGGATGCTTCTATATAAAAGACTCATCTTCCCAAGTGGAATCTT
>ML814940.1:152757-164068 GCA_009831015.1 Picea engelmannii | reverse complement strand
TCTGAATAATAACTTTTTTATCAATACCTATATCAATAGGATTGTTTCTGAATGGTTTATTTAACAGTAATTCACTTTGACAAAATAATTCATAGTTATCTGAATTTTCATTAAGAGTTGTTACAAATCGAGGTTAGACTTGAATTATTGCAACATTTTTTTCTAGGCTTCCATTGTTATTTATTTAGTCATGGGTTAAATGTCAGTTCAAGGAACATATCTCAATTAACTAAAATCAAATGAAGCGAAAATCAAATGCAATCTTGTTTAAATATGTATATAACTAATTAAGATTCTATATTACAAACCAAATAATTAATAACTTTGAAACAATATTCTTTAATATTTATGAGCAAACACAATTTTGTCTAAATATGTATATAACTAATTAGAATTCTATATTACAATCAAATAATTCTATAACTTTGAATTCTATATTACAATCAAATAATTCTATAACTTTGAAACAATATTTCTTTTTAAAATTGATGAAAGAACATAAAAATAATAAAACTTAAACATTGTTCTTTAAATATGTATATAACTAATTACAATTCTATTTTAGAAATCGAAAAATTTCATAAGCTAAAAACAATAATCTTTAATTTTCATCAAAAATCTTAAACATATGAAAATTATTAATAAATACAATAGTCAATGAATATGAAAGACAAACCCTAAGAGTGTAATTCATTAAAAAAAAACATATCAAAAGGAAAAGCACATGACGATAGTAACCTAATATTAAATAACAAATCAAATCAATCTAAAAGATTAAAAAAATACATCGCATAGATCATCCACCATTGAACACAAAAAATATGTTGGGTTATTTAAATTACGAAGATGTTTATAGTGAATTTTTTTTTAGAATTTACCAATGCCCACAATACATAGGTGGATGTTTGCAGTGTGTTTTTGTCCGTTATATTTTTTAATAGAACGTATATTTAATTATTTAAATTATAAATTGAAAAATATTTATGATATTAATATTAATATTAATATTATTTTTATTAAAAAAATAAATAATCCATGTTAAGATGTTTATAAGAATGTTTTGTGATGTGGATTATTTAAATTTATAAATTTGTTTAAATAAATATTCATAAAATATATTATCTTTTATGAAAAACTTAAACAATATTATGATATCAGCGTCCATATTATTCTCATCAATGTTATAATAAATAAATCATTTGTATAAAAAACTTAAACAATATTATGATATCAACGTCAATATTATTCTCATCAATGTTATAATAAATAAAATAAAAAAATCATTTTTATGAAAAACTTAAACAATATTATGATATCAACGTCCATATTATTCTCATCAATGTTATAATAAATAAAATAAATAAATCATCAGCTTGATAAGGGAATTTTGTCATATGGATTGAACAATATAATTGATATAGGATGTGTTTTATTTAACTATAATGTAACCCTGAAATTACATTATTATTGCTAGCTATTTATATATACATATATTATTTTTACAGTTAAATTCTTATGATTCACCTCCATTTTTTGAAGGGGTCATTTTTGTTATGATTCATCTCCATTTTTTGAAGGGGTCATTTTTTTTTAAGAAACTAGCACAATAGAAACTCATTTATCAAACCCGAAACCCAGAGTCTATGCTTTATGCTTCCATATTCTTTTGACTAAAGGATGGGAGACGAGGTTAAAGAGAAAGAAGTCAGTACTTGATTGAGTCTGGTTTTTCATTAGCCAACAACAATCAGTGAAGGAACCTTCTTGCCAATATTTCCCATGTCCAACCCATAGTGTGCACATCTAAATGTTGTGTTTTATAAAGATACTATATCAAATCCTGACTGTCAATACAACTTAAGAATTTAGAGGTTGAGAGGATGAAAAGCTGACTCACATGCAAGACAACACTTGGAGACTAGGGAATCAAAGCCAAGCTTTGTTCAATTAATCAATGAGAATTAAAAGATATAAATACGTGATGAGATACGGTTGGAAACAAATTGGGCCAACCTCAACTAACCACTGCAAGTAATTCTCCATTATTTCTAAGTCTCCACTTTAATGGAGAAATGGATTGTCTACAATACAAATGCCTAACATCAACAAGGCTTGACAGTAACAATTTCATTTTGACCTTTCTTGTTGTTAGATAGTGATGGAGATGAAGCATCTTATGTTTTCTGCTTAAGATCTTAAAGACTTCATGACTTGTTTTATTTTCCACTTTAATCTTCATTATGTTTTCCTTCATTCTAGAACTTGGTTGCAGATTTACTATCCTAGAGTTTTCTTCAATATCTATAAATTCTTCAAAATTTTCATTGATAATTGGCCTCCATGTTTGGTCACAATCATCTATGCCCTATTTAATGAAATGTTGCAACATTAACTCATAGTAAAATCTAATTTCTTCAGGACTCCAATGCATCAAAATGCCATGAAATTATTCATATGTATCCACTGGTGCTTCCCATTCTAAGTCATCTTCATCATGTATTGATTCTTCAAGAAACAATAATTCTTCTTCAAACTTTGTTGACACTTCATTTGAGTGGTCTTCTTTTTGTTCAATTGCTTATACTTTTATTGTTGCTGCATTAAGGAAATTGTCATCAAGTGTTGACTCATCTTCGTATTTTGTTGCTTCTTTTGCTACAATCTTCCCGGTTTTAGTTTCATCCTTCCACTTAACAATTCATCTATGAGTTTCTTCTCCAATAAGATTTGGAACCAACATTCACTTGAAAAGTTTTCACCATCATATTTAACTAAATTTACCAAATATTCACACAGGGGTTCATCAAGAGTGACACATTCATCTCCATCATCAATCTCAGTTGAATTCACCAAATCACTAAACACTACATCATAGAGAATTTTCTTACCATGACATGCGACTTTACTGTAGACACACTTTCTTCATTAATCATTGCAATGTCAATGCCACCATTTTCAGTAGCTATTTCAGTTACAAAGCTTTCAACACTATCATCATTTTCAACAATAATGCCTTCATCAACTTCAACATTCTCACTCCACTTCATATTGTACTTCATTTCAAGAATATTCCAAAATATTTTTGGACTAGTTATTTTACCGAACTCACCTGAAATACTAGACAAGATGTTTTCATCCAAGGCTGACATAACAAGTTGTAAAGTTATTTCACTTCTTTTCTTATCATAGAAATTGACTTGACCTTCATGATTATAATGCAATAAATCTACTAACCATAGTGATTTTTTCATTTCAATTGCCCAAAGTTCATAAATTATACCTGATAAGAATGACACATTTGAAATCAATATTTTATATATTTCATCAAATTCTTCATGATCTTCATTGGAATCATTTACTGCTCCTTTCGCAACTTCATCATTGAGGTTTTGACATTTTTCATCGTCATCATCTTTTCTATTGGGGATTTGTTTTTCATGAAACATAACAGACTCCACTTCATTGTTTTCAGGGATTTTAGCATGAACAGAACCACCATTGTTGTTGTCATTCATACCAGAATAGGTGTGTTGACTGCTACCATAATTTGCATTTTCCCGTTATTGCGGATAGCTTCTTCGAGCCTTTTAACCAAATCATCCTTCACACCTTTAGTTGTTATGTTTCGCCTCTTGGGTTCGTCTTTTAGTTTCGTAACCTTCCAATTCTCTAGAGGGCGATTTCTCAAATCCGTTAAGAGCGTGGCCATTTTCTCAAAACCCTTTCTCAAAACCCCTGATTATTTAAGTACTCAAGGCAGGAGATACACAGTGTGTATGTTGCAGATCAAATTTCTTGCTTCCCATTCTCTCGATATGTCTCCCCCTCGCGCTGTGTATACCAAGTTACAGGTGCCTTTAAATGCTCCACACCAAGTATTACCATACAACCTTTTCAGATTTTGGCCGTCACAGTTCACAAACCCAAGATTTTTTGGCCTTAGGGAAAGGATAATTGATGCAACACACACAGCAACTTTCGCATATGCTAATACTTAAAAATTATGCTCAATTCCGTATCCTATCCCGCACTCGTTCACTACAATTCTTATATCCAAAAGAAAATAATGGTAGTCGGATCTGATACTTCTAGGCCAATAAGTTTTGCAGATCAGATTAGCTACAAATTTAATACTTCACAACCTTCAATTACGATCTGGACGATCTCTGATGCTCGGGCAGGTGCACAATCCAGGCAAGCACACCCTCTCTATTGACTGACCAAGCGATATCCTCCATACAGGCCCACACTCTAACAGACTGGTCTCCAACAGCAGCGATAGGATCTCCTCCACACGGTTTCCTACGGCTTTCTCACGTGGGATCTCTCACGCAGTGGTTTTCTCCTCCTTGATAGCAGTTATAGATCTGGACACCGCTCTAATCCATGGGACAATTTTCTTTAACGCTGCAGCGAGTGGATTATGAGTCGACCAGTTTCCATCTACTGTGCAGCGGTCTCTCAATCATAATGGTTGGTCTTCCAACAATTTCTTTTCACAGCCTTCTCAACGGCTATCACAACACGACCCTCACACGAGGCTCTATTCACGAGCATTGGCACCAAACAATTGGTGGCGTCTCCCTTCACTATACAGCAGAGAAAACGAGATACAACATAGATCCCAACAATCTCTCTTACCTCCGATGTGTGGCGGTCGAGGCCCTTAGAAACGAACTCGGCACACTCCAGAACAACGATCTTCGAGGCCCTTCCACGTAGTCCAACAGAAGCGAGACTTAGCAGTGAATATGCTCCATGCAGGTGCTCCACCGAGACTCTCTTGAGCGCCTTTTCTCAAATTTAGAGATTGGAAGAATTAGGCTCACACATAAACAGTTTGTATTATTGTTTGATAAATAGATATACAACAGGTACATATGTAGTTGGAGATCCAACTTATTCCACTTTTGTAGGGTGAAGCTGAGAGAATATCTCAACCTCCTCCAGCTACCCCAACCTAATACTTAAACATCCTAATGAGTCATTACTATCTAACAGCCCCCCTTAATGACTACATTACACAACATAACAAATGGTTACAACACAAACTGATCCTCATACGCAGTTACACCCATCTCTGAACTTCATAGACACACTCTTTCTCTCCATCATCTTCGAGCTACCAATTCATTTATCACAAATAAAATTGCTTCCGACCATCTTTGTAGCACTTGTATAACTGACAAATTGACAACTTGGCTCATCGGGGCTTCCGTGATAAAAGGTGTCAACTAATGAAGCATTACATGTCTTCAAAATTCCTCTATACAAGATGACCTTAAACATAAGAATGTTTGTACTTGAAACTGAGGCTGCCAACTTGCATCAAGATACAAGTTCTTAGTTTTACATAAACACTTACATAAAAAGGTTTAAACTCACCACACACCACACATACATAAATATATAAATATCACTTACTTATTTTAGAATAGTATGAGAGATGGCTCTCCTGGTTCTTTATCACTTTCTAATTCTGATAATTCCTCCAGGTTGGCAATATTTACAGATTCCTTGCCATTCAGGAGATCTCTTGCACAAGCTCTACAGTTCCAGGCTATATGTCCATTTTTGTGACAATAGAAGCATTTTGTTGAACCCTTGGTTTTTCTCATTTTACCTTTTGAGTACAATGCAATTTCACACTGACCACCTGCATCTATGTTTTCAGAATATGTCATTTTCTTTTCAGCTAACAATGATGTTACCATTCCTTCCAATGTTTGTGATGGTAACTGAGTTAATGTAAATACAACATTGCTATACTTAGAAGATAGACTATTCAATAGAATTGCTTTAGCATCATCTGGATCTACCTTGATACCTGTTTCAACTAATTGTTTAAGTAGAGACATTATCTCATTTATATGAGTAGAAAGACAGGTCTCTTCATGCATTTTGAGACTAAAGAGTTCCAGCTTTAAAGAAAACTTTGCATTCATAGCCTTTTCCCCAAATAATTTACTTAATTCCTCCCAAATTTTATTAGATGATTTTGCTAAATCAATCAAATGCAATTGTATATCTGAAAGAACCAAACCAATAATAGCTTTAGCCTTTTCTTCCTTTTTTTTTCCATTCAACAAGAAGTCTCGAATCATTAGGTGCTTGTTCTGTGCCTTTTACTATGCTCCACAAACCTCAATTCATCAAATGCATTTGAATTTTAACTTTCCATGTATGGAAATTATTACAATGAAATTTCTCCATAGGTAAAGAATCCATATTACCTTACCAAACCTGATTTCCTTTTTGATAGCACTCCTTTATGAAAATGAATAGAGTGAGCAGTGGCAGTGCTTGAATCCCAGAGTGCTTTGGCAGATCACAGGTGTGGCAGCTTCTGCTTTAATCAGCGATTTGAGCTTGACAGGGCTTGGCAGCAGGTCTTTACACAGCACAGTACATCCTGCAATCAGTACGTCCGCCTTCAACACATCACGTCTTCCTTCATGAAACACAGATGACGTCTCCGACAATTTGGATGGCAACAAATAATTAATCGATCAAATTCAAAACTAGTGTAATAAAAAATGGATCAGCGTTCCTTGCACAGGAATAATCCTTCAGCGGGTCAAATTCAGAATTCAGCAGCGATGACACATCTTCAGCATTCAGCGATTGAATTTACCAGGCAACCTCTCCCAATATGCAGCAATCTCAAATCAATGGTTCAGGAAACATTTGAAAAGATAATTAATTTTAAGATATACCGTGGATCACAAGCTAGCTGCATCTCTAAGATTTACAGGTGGGCAGAATGGATCATAGATCTGCGACCTCCTCCTCAAATTTCGACCTCTTCTTGATGGCAGATAGACTCACGATTCACAAAGTGGATAGACTTGCGGTATTCTTTACAGCAATATTCTCCACGCCGTCTTGATTCAGTCACACAATCACACAACAACGGTTAATATGTCATCCACTCAGCGTTTGACAACGACCTCCTTAATAGGGTACTCAGAAATTGTAGTGGCAGGAGCAAGCGATTTGACTGGTGCGCAGAAAAAAAAAATATTCATATTGATAGTGATCAATCACAGGAACACGACATCCTTTCCTCAATCAGTACCTCATTCGCACAGTACTTAACTAACAATAGAAACCTCACATGGCGGAATGGTAATCTCGTGATAGCAATTCACAATGATAGCAAGTTCCCATGCTCAGATACCAATTTAGAGATTGGAAGAATTAAGCTCACACACATAAACATAAACAGTTTGTATTATTGTTTCATAAACAAAGATACAACAGGTACATATGTAGTTAGATAGAGATCCAACTTATTCCACTTTTGTAGGGTAAAAGTGAGAGAATATCTAAACCTCCTCCAGCTACCCCCAACCCAATCCCTAAACATCAGGATGCATCCTAATGAGTCATTACTATCTAACACTCAACAACATTGATAGCTCAAATTAACCTGCTCAGACGTGATCTCAATCCACCTGCTCAGATCACGATGGCTCGAATCCAGCTCAGACGCGATCTCAGACGCCAAGATGCTCAAATACTTGCTCTTTATATTCACGAGCGACATAGATTTCTCTCACTTGCCTATAATTCTTCAAGCATGTTCCTCATCCCTCCGAGACTCCGTCTCTTCAATGGTGTAACCCGAGCCTTAGGAATCTGGAGATATGCACACAGGGAGGGGGTTGTGCGTGCTCGAGGATGTTCCTTGTGAGACCGAAAGCCTTGTCCACGTCCAAGATGTCGAGGATGTCTCTATGCACTAATTGTAGTGAGTGGGAAGCGATATTGTAGAATGTAGACCCAGAATCTCTCTCTTGTTAAATATATTGTACCCTCAACAATCTGATTGTACACTGCCAGCTGTACTGGACAGTTGTAATTTCTATTTTTGTCTTGCTTGAGCATATTTAGCTCAGCAATTTCCCATTACATTGGGATCTCTTCACAACTTCGTTATTGTACTTTTCTCAATACATTTGAATATATTGTTTTCTATTCTATTCTTTTCTCTCTCCATTTCTCTCTTCTCAATTTATCATGGTATCAAAGCTACAACAGTAAGCCTCTTCACACAGTTTGGAGAGCCACACAATCCTCACAGAGCAGAGCTTACACGCATCTTGAGAGCACGTGACACAGTCTTTTCACAAGGCTTGGAGAGCTGTCTGTAATACTCTCAAAAGATCGCCGTAAGAAGCTTGCGGAGGAAGCAGAGCGTACAACGCTCGAAAGATCCTGGACGAAGAAAACGTAGAAGAAGAAACAGTAAAGATTCTTGTAATTTTTCAAGAATCGTTAAAGATTGACGCGGAAGAGCTGCAGAACAAAAGAATGTTTAAAGAACTTGAAGATTTTGCTTAAATTCGTTAAAGATTCATGTAGAAGGAAGAATCGTTTAAAGATTCTTGGAAATTGCTCAAATCTGTCAAAGATTGTAGCAGATAATGAAGAAGTCGTGAAATTATTTCAAATCTTTGAAAGATTCACGAATCTTTCTTCCACAAGTGTAAAGAACGCGTCTAAGGTGCAAGGAACAGCCACTGCGACCATAAGATTTGTCCTGTGAACGGATCTGAGGCGGGAAACCAGTTCAGAAGGGACGAGCAGAGCGTGGAAAAGGAGAAAGAATTTCAACCGTCGGATCTTCCGCCAAGTCCCGACAACTGTTAGATCAACAAGAAGGTGCACTACGGTTAGTCATTTGGAGCGCACCGGAGAATTTTTGACTTGTGAAATCCCGACGTCATCTTGACCGTCCATCAAGAAACATGTGGCGAGATCTCGGCACTTCATGACTCACAAGGTGTAAGGACAGAAGACTACCGTGAGAATTCGTGAATCGCGAAATCACGAGTCATTCTGGATCGTTGATCGAGAAATATTGTGAGCCGTCGATCTTCTCTCATCGCAAAATCGGTAATCGCGAGTTGGACGCGCAAAAGATTGCACTCCAAAACTCCGATACGCGATATAATGAAATCTCGAGAGGACCTGTGAGCCATCCATCTCAGAGGACAGGTGGCAGCAGATCAACGCATCGTCACATCGGCATTCGGGGTTTCAAGTTGTCAAAGAAAATTGTCATCGCAACTCGCGAAATCGCGATATGCGATATAGCGATAAGATCTCAGCCGTCCATTTGTTTGGACATGTGGCAAACATCAAGGAAACCGTCGGTGTTTCGACAATCGTGGTTTCAAGTTGACAGAAATTTGGAGCATCGCAAGTCGCGATATCCCGAGGTTGAATCAGGACCGTCCATTTGTTTGGACACGTGGCGAACATCAAGGAAACCGTCGGCGTTTCGGCAATCGCGGTTTCACATTGACAGAAATTTGGAGCATCGCAAGTTGTGATATCCCGAGGCTGAATCAGGACCGTCCATCTTTCAAGGACGCGTGGCGTAAATCCAAAGGCTCGGAAAAATCCCGATAAGAGAGTTCATCGGCATATCGGGATTCGGCAAATCGGGAATCCTGAGAACAAGTGATCGGGTTTCTTTCCAGTGAAATCCTTGACGCAAATCTGAGCCATACATCTGTTGAGGACGCGTGGCAGAGATCGAGGCTTTCGGAAAAATCCCGATAAGAGAGTTTATCAGCTTTACGGGATTCGGCAAATCGCGGATCCAGGAGACGAGAAGTCCAGAACATATCCAATCGTGAAATCACGAGGAGAGATCACGACCGTCCGTCTGCTAGGACGATGTGGCAACGATCAACGGAATTGGGAAAAGTCCCGAAAGGACAGCGCCATCGGAAAATCGGAGATCAGGGAATCGAGGAATCATAAATACTCGTCATCAGAACTCACGAAATCCCGATTCGCGATATCCCGATAAGATCTGGGTCATCAGATCACACAAGATTTGGACCGTTGAATTGTCTAAAGGCATTTTTTTTCACACTTCGGCGATTTAAAAGTCAAAGAATGGGAAAATCCCGTAGCGCTTTAAAAGTAAGGTGCGTGGTCACATTACAAGGAGACCAAGGGTCAATTCAAGCCCGATAAGCTCCCATCGTCCATCGGCAAATCGATGTTTCATCGATCGGAGGTAAATATAAAATTTTCCTTTGTACTTCTGCAAAAAAAATTTAATTCAAAAATCATGGCTTCGTTTAGCAATCTAGGTCCAACTCAGGGTCTGATTCTTCTTGGAAAGAATTATGAATTTTGGTCTCTTCGAATGAGGTCGTTCTTGCAAGCACAAGAGTGCTGGGAACCAGTGGATATTGGATATGTGGAACCAGATCCAGCCGCCCTCACTGCCATGACAAATGCGCAGAGAATTGCTCATGCAACTCTGACGAACAAAGAAAACGAAGCGAAATTCTGGATTCAGAATTCTGTAGATGATTCGATTTTCTCGAAAATCACAGGCACTGGTACTTCCAAACAGGCCTGGGATATCCTTAAATCGTCCTACCAAGGAAATGACAGGGTAAAAACAGTTAAACTGCAGACCTTGTGGACACAATTCGAAACTCTCAGGATGACAGAGTCCGAAACAGTGGATCAGTTCATGACCAGAGTCATGGGAATCATGAACTAGATCAGAATGATTGGTGAAACCATCACTGATCAACGAATTGTTGAGAAAATCCTCAAAAGTTTACCCAAGAAATTTGAAATGGTTGTAACAGCCATCCTTGAATCCAAGGATCTGTCAAGATTCTCAACAGATGAACTAATTGGTTCTCTGGTGATACATGAGACAAGACTACATCTCACAAATGAGTCAATCTCAAATGCCTTGAAAACTCAATTCTCCTTCAACAGAGGGAGAGGCAGAGGAAGAAGCAGAGGTCACCAAGGAAGAGGGAGTAATCAAGGTAACCCTCATACCAGTGGAGGGAATAGACAACAGTATCCAAATCAGAATTTCCAAGGTCAAAGAAATTATCAACAAAATCAACATCAGAATTTCCAGCCTCAAAGAGGCAGAGGGAGAAGATTAAATGACAAAACTAGCATTCATTGCTATTACTGCAAAAAGTATGGGCACTATGAATCTGAATGCAGGAAGAAGCAGGCAGATCAGCTCTCAGGCAGAGCACATGTGTCAAATCATATGGGAGACACCTCAAGAGGTATGTTTCTCTCATGCCACAAAACTGAACAACAACCTAAAGACCTCTGGTTGCTAGACAGTGGATGCAGCAATCACATGACATGTAACAAATAATTACTTTCATGCCTTGATTCTTCAATCTCATCTGATATTACACTTGGAAATGATCATTTAGTCCAAGTTCAAGGAAAAGGAACTGTTCCTATTCTTACTAAACAGAATGTAAAGAAAGACATATGTAATGTCTATCATGTT
>ML814940.1:130973-146029 GCA_009831015.1 Picea engelmannii | reverse complement strand
CTTGGAGCTTTTAGCTTGTTAGAGTGGTTTTGAGTTTTGCCTTTGTCAAGATAGATTGTGAATACTATCAGATCTATGCTCTAAGAATTCTTGGAGTGAAAGTGTGTGGGGAACAAAGGACAGTTGGAAGGGACCTTATGACATCAAGGCCATGGTTGTAATCTCTCTTCCACATTTAATATGATACAGTAAGATGATTCTTTTCTATAAAGCTTGTTGTGTTTTATTGTATGATTCCTTGATCACATACATAGGTTTATATTGAGTTTATGCTATTACTGTCACTTTGGTTGGTTGTTTTCTTTTGCAGGATCATCATGGTATGAGCATTGGAATGGAGCTAGGATGGCGATGGCGAGAGGAAGCAACATTTAAACGGTATGTCACTCATCCCTCTTTAGTTATTAAATTCAATATTTAAAACTTAAGGAAAGCGTCATGTTCTGGTGTGTTCTGTTCTAGATCTAGGTGGATCTAGGGAGATCAGTTAGTGTCCGCACCTATTGATTTGTCCGATAACACATACTAGAGTTTAGGAATTGGATTGCATTAGCCGGAGGAAGTTGAGATATTCTCTCAACCTCTCCCTCCAAGACTAGAATAATTTGGATCTCACAACACTTATTTAAGTGTAATGTATTTATGTTTAATAAGTTCAATACAAATTATTTATGTGTCTATCTCCACTCTCATCTCTTCTCTCATGAATTCCAAATTGGTATCAGAGGTGAGGGATCACCGATCAATGAGAGGCCATGTTGCATAAGGTTGGAGGAGCCCTAATCAAAAGAAATATCGAGAGGCTATGTCATGGAGAAACACACTTGTTCATTGGAAGGAGCCGTGAGAAACGTTGCAGATCAGAATATATATATATATAGTAATTGAATTTGGAGAGCCGTCCATTCACTCCCGCATTCAACGCATTCAGCACTTTGATATCTGCATATAGTTCTATAGGTCTCCAAGCATCACATCATAGAATGCATGGTTTGAAGATAGCTGAGAATCTAAGGATTCGTTGTTGATTGCAGTTGGATGAGTCACAATCCAAACATTGATTGTGCGTATGCATGTAGTGGTATCGATTGTTTTGTAGAGAAGGGGATCCTCCGGCGTGATGGACTATCACCAAGAATTTAAAGCGAGCCACCTGTGATATGATTTAATGAGGAAAAATGAGTCACAACCATCAGTACACCAAACCCATAGTTGATGTTTGATGAAGGAAGTGCCAATAAGAAGAGTGGGTGTTTCATTTTCTCTATCTCTGTGATATTAATGCGCTACCTAGAATAGAATCATATGGAAAAAGATAACTCGTTGCCACTACATTTGGTTAATATTCTGAGCAAATGGCCATCGAAAATGTTTCTTTTGTCGAATTAGCTTGTGGTATACCACTATGGATCAATATAAAAGAGGATCCACGAGACTACCTGTCTTTTCTGTTGTTTTTTAGTGATATATATTACATTGATGTGTGGTGTGTTTAAAGTTTTTATGTAAATGTTTATGTAAAATAAGAACTCTTGTATCTTGATACAAGTTAACAGCCTCAGTTTCAAGAACAATTGTTTTTATTGGAAGTCACCTTGTATGCTTGAATGTTGAGGACATTATATATCTGAACTGCTCTTCTAGACAGTGACAGATGGTCGAAAGAAAAAATCCAACATATGGAGGCATGTTCATAGAATGCATCAATAATTGACGTCTTTTTTCATGAAACCCCGGTGAACCGAGATTGTCAAAATTGTCAATCATACAAGTGCATGAATGATGATCTGAAACATTTATACTTTAAATGTGTTGAAAGGAGAACTCGAAGAAGAGGAAGAAGAAAGAGCGCAATCCAGAGGCATTAGAGTGGGTCTATGCATTGATGAGGATCATGCCAGACGAAGTGTTGTAACCTTTTCTGTTATGTAATTTGTGAAGTTTTGTAATGTAGGCATTAACTAGGAGTGTTAGAGATAATGCCTAATTAACCCCACATACTAGAGTTTAGGGATTGGATTGGATTAGCCCGAGGAAGTTGAGATATTCTCTAAACCTCTCCCTCCAAGAGTAGAATAAGTTGGATCTCACAACACTTATTTAAGTGTGATGTATTTATGTTTAATAAGTGCAATACAAATTATTTATGTGTCTATCTCTGCTCTCATGAATTCCAAATAATTGTGTATGCTTAACAGTCACATAGAAAGACAAAAGTAAGACGAAAAGTAATTACTAGATGTAAATTGGGCACAGATTCGATAAAGAGATTTATAATGGAAAACTATATACAAAGGAAATACAACGGTGGTTTCTAAGTGTTTTAACAAGGATAGTAATCACCATTACAATGAGCTTATGTACTATAACAATCGAGAGTGCAATAACAATCTATAAAATAATATTACAAGATCTGATACATATAAACATTGATCGAAACTTTAATTAGGGAAGTAAAATGGAGTATGTATTAACAATCAAGAAGGGCTTATGAAACCCATAATGTTCGCTAAAAATAATTATTACAGATTCTGTTGAAACTTTAAAATGTAAACAATAAATCCCTACATGAATGTTTATAGTGTTATAACCCATTTCCAAATCGGAAATTAGAGATTTCGAAATATTAGATATACATCTTGAGATAGATATCGGTAACAACGACTTCTGGAGGATAAACCGTGAGAGAATGCATATCTGTTAAGAGTAACGCCTCCGACGAGTTCAAGTTTGGAACAAAGCCGATACGCCATTTTAGTTTGAAACAAACGATTTTTAATTAGTGACTGCTCTTTCTTCCAAAATAAACCAGAAGAAAATAGAGTTTTTAAACCTCCGCGACTAAAAGAGCTAAACATTATTTTACCATTGAGGAAATGTCCTCTGGTATACTTCCTTCATCAGAGAATGCACACTCCTTTGGTTTTAAATCCGACCTGTAAACAATATAAATATGATATAGGAAAGACATAACAACAAAAAGAAAAAGAAACGAATTAGCATACTTACAGTAGAAGACAATTGAAATTTCTTCGGATGGAATCTCTTCCATGGTGGAAAAAATCATCGAAGAATAACTCTGTGCAAACAATATTTCCCATAGAGGAAAATCCGTGCGCAGATTAAACTCCTAGGGCAACCCTTCACACAGAGAAAGTTTACATGGGTAACTCCTTGCATAGAGTAATCGTATATGATGGCTCCTCGTGTCGTATAAACTTCACACAATAAGAACGCATCACAAAAATTCATCAGAGAGCTCGAAAAACATAGCAAGAGTAAACCAAGCGTGAGGAATGACTTGCCTCAAGGTTTTTGGACAAACCTCGTAAGAATCCCAAGGTTTTCATTGAAACTAAGATTCGGTACTACCTTCAGGGGGTTATGGATTGGGGTAAAACTTGTTAAGGAACAACGACTAGGATCTTGTCGTATTCCACTCTCATTAAAACTTGAGAGAACTTCATCTAACCATTGTCGTGTGTTTCCCACTTACCTTGCAAAGGACTGCGATCATACAACTGTTAACATTATTACCATGGGTAAATTAAATAAGATTGTTGTGTTGATTAATGCGCAATCATGTTATATGGTTTTAAGTATTAAATTAGTTTAATTTTGCATAAGTAAAAACAATTTTCGTATAACCTAAATTCCTTCTAGATTTATATAGTATGCACGAATTTCATATGTTATTCAAAGGCTATATATATAGATGTAGATATTGCTAATTGAAGGACTTAGAATTATAATACTAATAAGCTTAAATGATAAGATTACTATGTAAGTTAAAAATATATGTGCATATATAGTGTTAATTGAAGGACTTATGATAAATATTTCAAAAAGGCATTCTACAAGTTTTCTATGTAAATATTTAATGTCAAGAATGAATATAACAATTTAAATGACTATAGGTTAGGTTTGATTCCTTATGATCAATGAATATAAACCTATAAAAACCCTAATATGTAGCATATAAATATTTCAATGTAATTTGCATTTATGCTATTAAAAAAAATTAAGGTATGTAACACACATCCCTATATACCTAGTAGCGGAAGGTATAATAAGGGGAGAACTTCACATTCCACTAATAGAATTAAATACACCATACTATTATTCTAAATATGTAATTCAAATATATTATTATGTGTATCTACACTTTATACATCCTATTAGGAGGGAGATGTGAGATTCCCTCCATGCTCAAGATGGAGTTGATAAGTAGAATTTAAAAATTATTAATAAAAAAAAAAAAAATCAATATCATAATTATATATGATGATGGTGGTGGTAGCTAATGTCCTTATATATATAGTCAATTATGTTTAGTTCAAGTGGTTGGAAGGAATGATTGGTATTCTCCCCACCGAAGTTTAATTCTCTCAAGTGAACGTTGAGCTCATAATCCATGATTCTCATTTTAAATTGAAAATGAAAATAACACTCTCACTCTCACTCTTTCTACAACTAACTAGATGATAATAACTATCAATATTTAACTACCAATAACTATTTATATGGAATGTCGAGATCTAACTATTATTTGACCATCTCATCCTGAGGGTGCATAAAAAATAAATAACTCAAGTAACTAGGTTAGGGGGAGTAATTACATAATTCCAACACTCCCCCTTAAGCATGATCATTGAATGCTTAAGAAACTACAACACTTGGATCATGTCTATGAAATTTAAAATCATATCTTTCTAACACCATTGTAAATATATCAACCAATGGGTCTTTTGACTTACAAAATTTTAAATATATATCACCATTTTTTACAAGGTCCGCAATAAAATAATATATTGTGTCAATATGCTTGTTTTTTTGGTGAAAAACACGATTCTTGGATCTATGGCTGAATTATTTTCACAATAAACTCGATTCAGTCCTTACTTTCCTTGTTGAATATCATTCAATACTCTACATAACCAAACAAATTGACAATATACTACAAGTTTTTCTACATATTCATCTTATATTTATGTGATCATCGCAATGGGATACTACTTGGATTCCCATGAAATCATACCTAAACCAAGATGAAATAAATACCTTGAACTAATCTTTCTCTCATCTAGGCTACATGCAAATTCACTGTCAATATATCCAATCAAATAATTATTTTTTGTACTTGAGAATAAAATACCATATCTTGTTGTTCCTCTAATGTATCTCAAAATCATTTTTCCAACTTGCCAATTGATGTATTCATTTAGGTTCCTCATCAAACCTGGAAATCAATCTAACTACGAACAAAATGTCTAGTCTAATGGAATTGAGATACATGAGACCGCCAACTAATCTCTTGAAAATTATAGGATCTACATTTCAACCTTTATCTTCCTTTTTTCGAGTTTTCTTCATGTTTCTATTGGTGTGGGTGTTTCCTTTTAATTTATCATTCTAAATATTTTAAACACATCCAATGAATTTTTTTCTTGAAATATAAAGATTATGGAATCTAACCGATTTACCTCTATGCCAAGGAAGTACTTCATGAAGCCCAAATATATCATCTTAAATTCCTATTTCATTGTTGATTTAAACTCATCTACTAATAGGTTTCGTGTGAAAATCATTTCATCAACATATAAATGAACAATTGAAATTTCTCTTGTTGGTTTAGCTTTGTATATAGAGTGGTTTCACTACTCCTTCTGCGAAATCCATGGATGATAAAATAAGAGTCTATCCTAATGTACCAAGCTACTGGATCTTGATTGAGCCCATAAAGATATTTCTTCAACTTGTATACCTTATCTTTTTGTCCTTATATTTCATACCCACATGTTTGTCGCACATGTGATGCCCCATATTATTATTGTTATTATTTATATAAATATGCAATAATAATAATGAAGTATAATTGTTCTACTTAAAGGGTTCATATTAATAAATATGGGTAATAAAGCCCCGCAGGGAAAGCTCAATTGACAAGTGTCATGAAAATGAAGTTCCAAAGAGGTCTCGATTTCAATTCCCCCCAACTAATATAGTGTGTAGTGTGTGGGGAAGAGCGGGCACACCTGGAGGTTATAGTTGTAGCATTTGGATAACACGGCCACATGTAACATGAGTATGTGCCCAATTAGTTGTTGATTCCGCCAACCATAAAAAAAAATGAAAAAAAAATATGGGTAATAAAAGAAAAAGGGTAAAATAAATAATGAAAAGTTATGAAGAAACTTTAAAATATAAAAAATAATTAAATAAAGGATCCTAGGGATCACGTTATGTACCATGGTGGAATCTATATAAGGATAACGAAGAAGGGGAAGGGATATGATATTTTCTTGGAAAAAATGACGACAAGCATGCATAATTTTAACGATGGAAATTTATATTAGAATGTCGAAATCTTGATGAATATTACTAGCCCTTAATATGCAAAGTATAAAATGTTTGGAAATAGTTTTGTAAAAACATTTGAATTTATGAGGTTTTTACATAGTTTCTATGAAATTTGGGCTATTTTTAACGTAAAATAATTTGATTCTATAGAATCTGGATGAGTCACTTTTAGAAAAAGTGCAAATTGGTGAATCTTGTTTTGGAAAAAGCATGCAAAATTCGGCGAATATAGCCCTTAAAATTTTCTCCGACGATAAGGATAAAAACCGCTAGGATAATAGTGGATTGACATGTCCCCATAGAATAATATGTTACTTGTAATATTATCCTTCATGGCTATGGGTTCTCATGATATCATAAAATAAATGTGCCCTCTTGGCACATTAGTGGATAACCTCATAATCACCACTTCACAACATGTAACCAATGCATTAGTTATCAACAAAATATCATCATCTTATAGAAGTAATACTACCTCTCACATGTAATTATAAGAATACAATAACAGTATCACGACATTTTCATGCATTTTATCATAAAACATCTTATCATAAAGGATTTACATGCAATTACATGATGTCATCACATAAGGGATAATATCATGAAGAATATAACCTCAATACATATTTATAAAAGACATAGTTTTTCATCAACATAATTAATGTAATCACATAACATTATATGTAAATATCATAGGCTCCTAAGATAACATCATGAACATAATAATTATCTCAACACATAATGCATACAAGAAATATAATAGCATGGACTTTTTTAGCATGATTCATCAACCAAGTCAAGTTAATAGCTTGGATACATATATATATATCAACACATAATGCATACAAGAAATATAATAGCATGGAATTTTTTTAGCATGATTCATCAACCAAGTCAAGTTAATAGCTTGGATATATATATATATATATATATATATACCAACTATCACATCTAACGCGAGAATTATCATCAAAACATCAATATAGTTTATGGATACTCTTCGTTAAGTTTGTCAACCCAAAATAACTCAATTAAGGATCATTAGTACTATGAGTGTTATGTGATCAACCCGATATCATTTGTTTCTTTATTATAATTGCCTTTTCTTTCAAAAAAAGGTTGAATTTTTTACGAAATATGTATAATCATCTTGTTAGTGTGCTAAAGTTTTCATATATTTTCCTTGTCTCAATACATTGTTGACTTCTCCATAATCCCATCATATTGAGCCATAATGTCTAGTCATGTATCATTTCCCCTCGTATTATACATGAATTTCAACACTAATGTATTGTTGGCCTTACTATCTTGCCTTTGAAAAAAAACGAATTTCTGGACTTTCTATATCTTTTGTTTACTCATCTAGTGACCACTATTCTCAATATTATGTGACAACTAGGTCATTATTATTTAATTTTTCTGCAATTTTAATCCTATTATAGTTAATTAGTTCATTATATTAACATTATATTATGATTATACTTAAAGGGTTCATTTTAATAAATATGGGTAATAAAAGAAAGAGGATAAAATAAATAACCACAAAGAAAACTTAAAATATAAAAAACAATTAAATAAGGGATCCTAGGGATAAAGTTCTCGACCATGGTAGAATCTATATAAGAATGGAGAAGAGATGTGATATTTTCTTAGGAAAAAATAGTACAAGTCTAGAAGGAGCTAATGAACTAGTGGATCGAGGACTCGAGGGATCTTAGTCATGATAACTAAGGGGTTGGTTGGGAGGAGAGTTGTCCCCACTTTCCGTTGCAGACCAAATATTGAGGTATCCTATAGTCATCACATTACAGGTATGTGATTTTAAGGTAAGTGAAACACCACATACACCTTGTCAATTATAAATGTTGAATCATGCATCTCTATTTTATCATATATAGTTGGTCAATGTGGTGTTTACCTCTATATTTGTAATTGTAAAATTTTAAGGTTCTAACATATGGTATTAGAGCTAAGGGTTTCAACTTTCAAGGCTTATAAGACTTCCAAGTTAATTTAGATATAAATCTAACAATATATCCATGTAAATCTATTAACTTTAGTTGGATCCAATTTTGGATTCGATTTACCATAAGAAGGGATTTGTAGCGTCTATGTCCAAAACATTGTTGAGAACCAAAATATATACCACAATAATTGTTGGGTCTACTTGAAAATTTTAAAATCTTGGTAGATATGGCTATTCACTTGAATCATCATTCATATTGATTCCTATTATTTTCTAAAGTGAGAGTTCGACACCAAGATGTTTATTTTATAATTTACATGCAATAAAAAATTATTTCTTTTGAAACTATATTAAAATCAAAAGCTAAATGGAAGAAAATCTTGCAAAATAATTATTTTATGAAAACAAAAATTACAAAATTTCTTTTGAAATTATTTTAAAATCGAAAGCTAAATACAAGAAAATCTTGCAAAATAATTATTCTATGAAAACAAAAATTACAAAATTTGAACGATGGACTATGGTCATGGATATTTATATTCGACCTAAGTATAATTTCAAATCAAAAGCTAAATACAACAAAATCTTGCAAAATAATTATTCTATGAAAACAAAAATTACAAAATTTGAAGGATGGACTATGGTCATGGATATTTATATTCGACCTAAGTGGAACACCTCTATGGGTTGAATAAGTCGGTCGTAAAAGAGATATACCCCATTGTTTTAAACATTTAGAAGTAAACTTTACATTTGAGGGTGATTTGTGTTTTTCCTTTGTTCATTTTTACAACTTGATTTGAAAACCTCCACTCCACGGAAGAAATACTTGCATCTACATAGAAATGAAGGGACGATGAAAATGCTAAAACAAGGCTACATCGCAACATTCCCTGTTGTCGTTGCAAGATAATTGAGCAAAACTTGGATTTTGCAGTATTGATTTTATCATTATAGGCTCTGAATTGAGGCAATGGTAAGCTCCAAGTTGCAAGAATCGATGGTTAAATCGTTAACAATAATCAGTAATCAATTTCTTCTTTAAAGGTGTTATTGATTTGTGTAGGTTATCATGCACTTGTTTATTGATCAATGGATCTTTATGGAATAATATATATTATCTATTAATGTCTTATATGTGTGTGCATCTGAGAGCGAGTGTTGCATATAACTAGCAAAAACCAATTTATAAAAGTGGTTGATATACGCCGATCCACGCCATTAATTTTAAAAGATTGAATATGGCATCGATCGACGTATATCAACCACTTTTATAAAATGGTTGTTGCTAGTTGACCGCAGTCATGCATGATGGAGGAAAAATAAATTATTAATAAATGAAAATATATAATTAATTATTTAATGTACAAATTAAAATAATAATGTACAAAAATATTAATATAATAATTTAATAATAACATGATATTGCTTTATTAGTAATATATTAATTTATTAATTTATTTATACATTATTAAAGTATTAAGACACTAATAAAGAAATATATTAATACAAATTTGTTAATTAATATATTAATATATTACTTTATTATTTTATTTATACATTATTAAAGTATTAAGATACTAATAAAGAAATATATTAATAAAAAATTGTTAATTAATACATTATGTATGAATAAAGTATATATACATTAATAATTAATACATTAATAAATTATTAAAACACTAATTAAATAATATATTAATAATACATTATTAAATATTAATAATACATTATTAAATATTAATAATAAATAATTAATTATTACATTAATATAATGTGTAAATTAAAGTATTAATATATATTTTAATGTAACCTATTAATTAGTGATGTATTAATTAATTAATGTTACTAATAAAATACATTAATTAAACATCAATACATTACTAAAGTACCAATACATAATAATGTATTACAATAATACATTAATAAAATATTAATACATTAATAAAACATTCATCCATTAAAAAATATTAAAATATTCAAAAATACATTAAAATATTACATTATATTACACCAAAGTATTAATATATTTATAAAATATTTATACAATAATAACATAATACATTAATAAGACAATGATACATTAATAAAGTAATGATCCATAATATGTAATACTTAATAATACATAGGCACATTAATGAATTTTAATAATGTGTTATCTTCTAATTATAATGTTTAAATATATTATAATGAATATATTTATACATCATTAATTAATACTTTAATGTATTGATATGTATTTATACATTATTAAATAATTTACATTAATAAAGTATTAATACAATAAAAAAGTAATATTTTAACAATATATTATTAAATTATAATAAAAACACATGGTATGGTTAAGAGTGATATCACTTGAGCATGAGTATGGTTAACTATGGTATATCATGATTTCATCGTTGACCATGACCATACTGAAATAGAATTGATGATGACCATGAAAATGACTACGGATGACTACAAATAACCATGCCCATGACTATGCGTGTTGTAAGATATATATATATATATATATATATGAAATGTTCGTGACATTCCAACGTTGGGAATTGTTTATCACAGTGGGACTTTGGGAAATATTCGTCACAATCTGACGTTGGAAAATGTTCATCACAATGTGATGGTTGAAAATGTTTGTCACAATGAGACACTGGGAAATGTTCATTACAATGTGACATTGGGAAATTTTCATCACCTTGTGACGTAGGGAAATGTTCATCACAATGCTACGTTGCGAAATTCTTGTCACAATGCGACATTAAGAAATGTTTGTCACAATGCGACATTGGGAAATGATCGATACATTGTGACATTGGGAAATACTCATCATAATCTAACGTTGGGAAATGTTCATTATAATGTGATGTTGGGAAACACATCACACATTATAGAATCATCTTTTTCTTTTTTAATGTTGGGAAATTTTCTTCACAGTGCAACGCCGAGAAATTTTCATCACATTGTGACATTGAGAAATGCTAATCATGTCGCAATGTTGGGAAATGTTCATCACAACGAAATGTTTTGAATCATCTTTTAATTTGTAGACAATTGCTTATACTTGTCCTAAGGACATTGATAACAAATCATCTTCAACTTTGCAAATAATGAATTATACTTGTGATAAGAACATTAATAAAAAATCATTAAATAATTTATACATGTATTAAAGAAATTGATAATAAATCTACTTTATATTTATCGTGTAAATGATTATTTATATTTCTTATAAGAACATTGATAGAAAATCAACTTTAAATTTGCAGATGATGATTTATTCTTGTTATAATGAAATTTAACTATCGCAAAGTTGGGAAATGTTCATCGCAATCCAATGTCTCGAATCATCTTTTACTTTGTAGAAAATTATTTATACTATTCCTAAGGACATTGATAGAAAATCATCTTCAAATTTGTAGATAATTAATTATACTTGTGATAAGGACATTGATAAAAAAAACATTCAATAAATTATATACGTATGAAAGACATTGACAACAACTATACTTGATATATATGTAGCAGATGACGATTTATTCTTGTTATAAGAACATTTAACTAAACCATGTATGCATCATATAGTGTATATATTGCACCATGACAGAAACTATTACCATTATTGATCTAAGTTTGAGGGTGTTTTTATCTCTTTGAGAACGCAGGCTACACAAAAACAGAATTAGAGAACGGAGGCTACAGAAAAAATTCCTCAATCTTATTATCTCTTTGAGTGTATTCTTAAATAAACAATGCCAATCTTAAAAAATGAAAGATGTTGTTTTCCTTCTGAGATTCTTTGTGAAATTAGATATGCAAGAGAAATTTTTCGTAGGCTTTATTGACATACCGACTCTTACATAAAAATTAGGCATTTACATTATTACTTATACCGGAATATGCTTTATTACAAAAATACTAATTGACGCTAACCTAAACTAGACATAGTATTACTTCTACTTCTCCTCCATCTTGTTCCAGATGACTCGAACTTGCTATGTGCCCTGTTAGGAAGGTTGCCATCCTGTCTTATTGGTCCAATCCCTCCCTGTTTAGATCTAGAGGCGTCCATGATTTTGCCACCAACGAAGGGAACTTTCCTTTCACTGTCTCGACTGTCATCCGCCTGTCTTGTCTCTAGCGTTTGGCATTGTTGAACGACCAGGTAGGAACCATGATTTTGCTTGGCACGATCCAATGTTATTTACAAAGAAGCTATGAATGGAGTGTGTATTTGTGATAAATTTCGAATGCCACTTTGGTCGGCTTGTTGTTTGCAAAGTTGATTTGATGATTCCAGTGTATGCAAAATGAGAGGAATCTAGGTGGGTGCTTGGGACTGAAATCCAAGATAAAACTTGAAAGGCAAGAAGTATTTGGAATCGTGCAAGGCCTTTTTTTAAGGGTGCCACTTCTGTAAATCCGACATTATGAGGTGGAATTATTTTACATAGTGGTGGTCAATAAATTTGGCAGAGGATAGGGTCTCAGAGTGGTAAGTCATCGGGTGACCTCTGTGTTTACGCATCGCTCCTAGGGAAAATTGAGGGGTAATCTGGGGTAAAATATAATGATCTTTCATTGTTGGTTGAGTGCGATATTGGGATGCGGTCACTAGAGGACATGTGATAGTTTCTTGTGGAACCAGGTGAGATGATGTAGTCTTGGGTGATGATGCGGCGTGCATGAGATCGATGGTTGTAGCCTAGGCTTTAGTGGATGGGGTCCTTAAGGGAGACTCTAAGGTTTTGAAAATTTTTGGGAGTAGAGGGATTATTGTGGGAAGTGTCTGATTAGTGAGGATATTGGGCTAAACATGGCAAGTCAAACATAGAGAGACAATAAGGTATTGATAACACTGTGCGTGGTGGTGGTAGCGGTTTGCGGTTGTGTTGAAATGATGAACGATGAAGTAAGTACATAGGTGTGACCAACCTGTTTAAGGTGGTATTGATGATTCTTTGCGTGATACACTTCGTGTCAGTCGTGTTGGTAAGTAAGACCAAGAAGGAGGTCAGCACAATCTTATGGTGACACATCGAAGATCATTGTGTCACGAAAGCGAGCAATGACGAAGGTGGCAACGTAGCATCTAGAAATAGTAATGCGACGACCATTCTTTTGGACCCAACGGAGATGATATGGATCAGGGTGTGTGATGGTCAGGAGTTGCAGATGTTGGACTAATTTTAGTGATATTAGATTTCTTTGACTGTCATTGTCCAGGATGAGAGTGGTGAATTCATATTTAATTTGACAGTTGTGAGTGAAGAGGGTAACCTTATGGCCAGTGGGTTCTGGCATAGTCATGAGAATGAGGGATGGGTCTTCTTCGGTGGGGTTGGTGACAGAGATGACTTCTGGTTTCTCTAGAAACTCAATGGGTGTGGTGTCTGCAAATAAGGTCTGATGTGGGTGACTATTTTTAATGGCTCGAGAGTCAATAGAGTTATGGGAGTTGGTCTTGTGAAAATTACACCAAACTTCATTTTTGGTAGTCGACAAGGAAGAAGGATAAGGTTGAGAATGAGAGGGAGGTGGGTGATTAGGCTAGGTTCTATTTGGCAGATAACGAATGTGAGGATCCATATTTCTTTCTATAGCTAAGGCCCATAAGAAATCCTTGTCCAAAGAAGGACTCTAAAAAATATCCACCTCCCACCGGAGAGGTAACAATAAACCAGAGTTGAACTTGATAATTAATACCTTTTCTAGTTTGTTGATATGGATCTGGATGAGCATCTTACAGAAGACATCGATGTAGCCTTGAACTGCCTGATTGGAAATATGACGAGGTTGTAACCACTTTGTGAGTAAGTTCTGAAGGTAGCATGGAGAGTAGAAGCATTCTCTCAATTCTAGACAAAACACATCCCATGAAGTAATGCGACCATTTTTAGAGGACGACTGAGTATCAATTTCGACGATCAATTCTGCACTGTCCAAGTGTGTGTCCCACCAAGTTTGGGGGATTCCTTCGAGTTGAATATTGGATATTTACAATTTGGTGGCATCCTCCATATCAGGCGAGGTTTTGAAATAAGTGGAGAGGCTACGAAGCCAGGAATCCATGGTCTCACCATTCATTTGGAAAATGAACTTGGGTAATTTAAAACGGGTGTCCAACTGCATGGTCGTTGGAGATATTCGATGTTGAATTTGAATCATTTCTTGTAGAGCCAGAGCCAAATCTGTCACCGGGCTTGGCGTTTTTGAGTTGGATTCCTCATTGGAGGTTTCAAGTCAAGGAGGCATGGTTGGTAGATTGGAATAGACCCTGAGAAGGGTGTGATAGAATATTGAGAAGGGTGAAATGAACGCTCTGAGCATAAGCATGAGACTAATTATGAAAACCAATTGATATGGCTTGAGGGCTAATGTTGTTCTATCTGTTTACTAGTCAACAACACACCAACACATGTTGCAGTGAAAAAGAGAGGAAACACGTATGGTGTTCTCATTTCTAAGTGGGGGCGGATGCTCGGTGAATACACCACGTGTTAGCTACACAACAATGCATATTAGAGTGTTCAATAAAAAAAACAAGAGATGTTTGGGCGCTCTTAAGAAGAGAAGAAAAAAAATGATTTTTCTAGTGTGCTCTTTGTTCCTTCCTTTGTCGTGGTCGTTTTAGTTCACAGATCCACACGCTGGTAGCCCCTTGACTAAATAATGTTAAGACCTAATATTGGATCATTAACCCTTAATTGGGGCATATTATATTAGTAAT
>ML814940.1:80012-93498 GCA_009831015.1 Picea engelmannii | reverse complement strand
CAATGTATCGATCATTTCCCAATGTCGCATTGTGACAAACATTTCTTAATGTCGCATTGTGACAAGAATTTCGCAACGTAGCATTGTGATGAACATTTCCCTACGTCACAAGGTGATGAAAATTTCCCAATGTCACATTGTAATGAACATTTCCCAGTGTCTCATTGTGACAAACATTTTCAACCATCACATTGTGATGAACATTTTCCAACGTCAGATTGTGACGAATATTTCCCAAAGTCCCACTGTGATAAACAATTCCCAACGTTGGAATGTCACGAACATTTCATATATATATATATATATATATATCTTACAACACGCATAGTCATGGGCATGGTTATTTGTAGTCATCCGTAGTCATTTTCATGGTCATCATCAATTCTATTTCAGTATGGTCATGGTCAACGATGAAATCATGATATACCATAGTTAACCATACTCATGCTCAAGTGATATCACTCTTAACCATACCATGTGTTTTTATTATAATTTAATAATATATTGTTAAAATATTACTTTTTTATTGTATTAATACTTTATTAATGTAAATTATTTAATAATGTATAAATACATATCAATACATTAAAGTATTAATTAATGATGTATAAATATATTCATTATAATATATTTAAACATTATAATTAGAAGATAACACATTATTAAAATTCATTAATGTGCCTATGTATTATTAAGTATTACATATTATGGATCATTACTTTATTAATGTATCATTGTCTTATTAATGTATTATGTTATTATTGTATAAATATTTTATAAATATATTAATACTTTGGTGTAATATAATGTAATATTTTAATGTATTTTTGAATATTTTAATATTTTTTAATGGATGAATGTTTTATTAATGTATTAATATTTTATTAATGTATTATTGTAATACATTATTATGTATTGGTACTTTAGTAATGTATTGATGTTTAATTAATGTATTTTATTAGTAAAATTAATTAATTAATACATCACTAATTAATAGGTTACATTAAAATATATATTAATACTTTAATTTACACATTATATTAATGTAATAATTAATTATTTATTATTAATATTTAATAATGTATTATTAATATTTAATAATGTATTATTAATATATTATTTAATTAGTGTTTTAATAATTTATTAATGTATTAATTATTAATGTATATATACTTTATTCATACATAATGTATTAATTAACAATTTTTTATTAATATATTTCTTTATTAGTATCTTAATACTTTAATAATGTATAAATAAAATAATAAAGTAATATATTAATATATTAATTAACAAATTTGTATTAATATATTTCTTTATTAGTGTCTTAATACTTTAATAATGTATAAATAAATTAATAAATTAATATATTACTAATAAAGCAATATCATGTTATTATTAAATTATTATATTAATATTTTTGTACATTATTATTTTAATTTGTACATTAAATAATTAATTATATATTTTCATTTATTAATAATTTATTTTTCCTCCATCATGCATGACTGCGGTCAACTAGCAACAACCATTTTATAAAAGTGGTTGATATACGTCGATCGATGCCATATTCAATCTTTTAAAATTAATGGCGTGGATCGGCGTATATCAACCACTTTTATAAATTGGTTTTTGCTAGTTATATGCAACACTCGCTCTCAGATGCACACACATATAAGACATTAATAGATAATATATATTATTCCATAAAGATCCATTGATCAATAAACAAGTGCATGATAACCTACACAAATCAATAACACCTTTAAAGAAGAAATTGATTACTGATTATTGTTAACGATTTAACCATCGATTCTTGCAACTTGGAGCTTACCATTGCCTCAATTCAGAGCCTATAATGATAAAATCAATACTGCAAAATCCAAGTTTTGCTCAATTATCTTGCAACGACAACAGGGAATGTTGCGATGTAGCCTTGTTTTAGCATTTTCATCGTCCCTTCATTTCTATGTAGATGCAAGTATTTCTTCCGTGGAGTGGAGGTTTTCAAATCAAGTTGTAAAAATGAACAAAGGAAAAACACAAATCACCCTCAAATGTAAAGTTTACTTCTAAATGTTTAAAACAATGGGGTATATCTCTTTTACGACCGACTTATTCAACCCATAGAGGTGTTCCACTTAGGTCGAATATAAATATCCATGACCATAGTCCATCCTTCAAATTTTGTAATTTTTGTTTTCATAGAATAATTATTTTGCAAGATTTTGTTGTATTTAGCTTTTGATTTGAAATTATACTTAGGTCGAATATAAATATCCATGACCATAGTCCATCGTTCAAATTTTGTAATTTTTGTTTTCATAGAAAAATTATTTTGCAAGATTTTCTTGTATTTAGCTTTTGATTTTAAAATAATTTCAAAAGAAATTTTGTAATTTTTGTTTTCATAAAATAATTATTTTGCAAGATTTTCTTCCATTTAGCTTTTGATTTTAATATAGTTTCAAAAGAAATAATTTTTTATTGCATGTAAATTATAAAATAAACATCTTGGTGTCGAACTCTCACTTTAGAAAATAATAGGAATCAATATGAATGATGATTCAAGTGAATAGCCATATCTACCAAGATTTTAAAATTTTCAAGTAGACCCAACAATTATTGTGGTATATATTTTGGTTCTCAACAATGTTTTGGACATAGACGCTACAAATCCCTTCTTATGGTAAATCGAATCCAAAATTGGATCCAACTAAAGTTAATAGATTTACATGGATATATTGTTAGATTTATATCTAAATTAACTTGGAAGTCTTATAAGCCTTGAAAGTTGAAACCCTTAGCTCTAATACCATATGTTAGAACCTTAAAATTTTACAATTACAAATATAGAGGTAAACACCACATTGACCAACTATATATGATAAAATAGAGATGCATGATTCAACATTTATAATTGACAAGGTGTATGTGGTGTTTCACTTACCTTAAAATCACATACCTGTAATGTGATGACTATAGGATACCTCAATATTTGGTCTGCAACGGAAAGTGGGGACAACTCTCCTCCCAACCAACCCCTTAGTTATCATGACTAAGATCCCTCGAGTCCTCAATCCACTAGTTCATTAGCTCCTCCTAGACTTGTACTAATTTTTCCTAAGAAAATATCACATCTCTTCTCCATTCTTATATAGATTCTACCATGGTCGAGAACTTTATCCCTAGGATCCCTTATTTAATTGTTTTTTATATTTTAAGTTTTCTTTGTGGTTATTTATTTTATCCTCTTTCTTTTATTACCCATATTTATTAAAATGAACCCTTTAAGTATAATCATAATATAATGTTAATATAATGAACTAATTAACTATAATAGGATTAAAATTGCAGAAAAATTAAATAAAAATGACCTAGTTGTCACATAATATTGAGAATAGTGGTCACTAGATGAGTAAACAAAAAATATAGAAAGTCCAGAAACTCGTTTTTTTTCAAAGGCAAGATAGTAAGGCCAACAATACATTAGTGTTGAAATTCATGTATAATACTAGGGGAAATGATACATGACTAGACATTATGGCTCAATATGATGGGATTATGGAGAAGTCAACAATGTATTGAGACAAGGAAAATATATGAAAACTTTAGCACACTAACAAGATGATTATACATATTTCGTAAAAAATTCAACCTTTTTTTGAAAGAAAAGGCAATTATAATAAAGAAACAAATGATATCGGGTTGATCACATAACACTCATAGTACTAATGATCCTTAATTGAGTTATTTTGGGTTGACAAACTTAACGAAGAGTATCCATAAACTATATTGATGTTTTGATGATAATTCTCGCGTTAGATGTGATAGTTGGTATATATATATATATATATATATATATCCAAGCTATTAACTTGACTTGGTTGATGAATCATGCTAAAAAAATTCCATGCTATTATATTTCTTGTATGCATTATGTGTTGATATATATATATGTATCCAAGCTATTAACTTGACTTGGTTGATGAATCATGCTAAAAAAGTCCATGCTATTATATTTCTTGTATGCATTATGTGTTGAGATAATTATTATGTTCATGATGTTATCTTAGGAGCCTATGATATTTACATATAATGTTATGTGATTACATTAATTATGTTGATGAAAAACTATGTCTTTTATAAATATGTATTGAGGTTATATTCTTCATGATATTATCCCTTATGTGATGACATCATGTAATTGCATGTAAATCCTTTATGATAAGATGTTTTATGATAAAATGCATGAAAATGTCGTGATACTGTTATTGTATTCTTATAATTACATGTGAGAGGTAGTATTACTTCTATAAGATGATGATATTTTGTTGATAACTAATGCATTGGTTACATGTTGTGAAGTGGTGATTATGAGGTTATCCACTAATGTGCCAAGAGGGCACATTTATTTTATGATATCATGAGAACCCATAGCCATGAAGGATAATATTACAAGTAACATATTATTCTATGGGGACATGTCAATCCACTATTATCCTAGCGGTTTTTATCCTTATCGTCGGAGAAAATTTTAAGGGCTATATTCGCCGAATTTTGCATGCTTTTTCCAAAACAAGATTCACCAATTTGCACTTTTTCTAAAAGTGACTCATCCAGATTCTATAGAATCAAATTATTTTACGTTAAAAATAGCCCAAATTTCATAGAAACTATGTAAAAACCTCATAAATTCAAATGTTTTTACAAAACTATTTCCAAACATTTTATACTTTGCATATTAAGGGCTAGTAATATTCATCAAGATTTCGACATTCTAATATAAATTTCCATCGTTAAAATTATGCATGCTTGTCGTCATTTTTTCCAAGAAAATATCATATCCCTTCCCCTTCTTCGTTATCCTTATATAGATTCCACCATGGTACATAACGTGATCCCTAGGATCCTTTATTTAATTATTTTTTATATTTTAAAGTTTCTTCATAACTTTTCATTATTTATTTTACCCTTTTTCTTTTATTACCCATATTTTTTTTTCATTTTTTTTTATGGTTGGCGGAATCAACAACTAATTGGGCACATACTCATGTTACATGTGGCCGTGTTATCCAAATGCTACAACTATAACCTCCAGGTGTGCCCGCTCTTCCCCACACACTACACACTATATTAGTTGGGGGGAATTGAAATCGAGACCTCTTTGGAACTTCATTTTCATGACACTTGTCAATTGAGCTTTCCCTGCGGGGCTTTATTACCCATATTTATTAATATGAACCCTTTAAGTAGAACAATTATACTTCATTATTATTATTGCATATTTATATAAATAATAACAATAATAATATGGGGCATCACATGTGCGACAAACATGTGGGTATGAAATATAAGGACAAAAAGATAAGGTATACAAGTTGAAGAAATATCTTTATGGGCTCAATCAAGATCCAGTAGCTTGGTACATTAGGATAGACTCTTATTTTATCATCCATGGATTTCGCAGAAGGAGTAGTGAAACCACTCTATATACAAAGCTAAACCAACAAGAGAAATTTCAATTGTTCATTTATATGTTGATGAAATGATTTTCACACGAAACCTATTAGTAGATGAGTTTAAATCAACAATGAAATAGGAATTTAAGATGATATATTTGGGCTTCATGAAGTACTTCCTTGGCATAGAGGTAAATCGGTTAGATTCCATAATCTTTATATTTCAAGAAAAAAATTCATTGGATGTGTTTAAAATATTTAGAATGATAAATTAAAAGGAAACACCCACACCAATAGAAACATGAAGAAAACTCGAAAAAAGGAAGATAAAGGTTGAAATGTAGATCCTATAATTTTCAAGAGATTAGTTGGCGGTCTCATGTATCTCAATTCCATTAGACTAGACATTTTGTTCGTAGTTAGATTGATTTCCAGGTTTGATGAGGAACCTAAATGAATACATCAATTGGCAAGTTGGAAAAATGATTTTGAGATACATTAGAGGAACAACAAGATATGGTATTTTATTCTCAAGTACAAAAAATAATTATTTGATTGGATATATTGACAGTGAATTTGCATGTAGCCTAGATGAGAGAAAGATTAGTTCAAGGTATTTATTTCATCTTGGTTTAGGTATGATTTCATGGGAATCCAAGTAGTATCCCATTGCGATGATCACATAAATATAAGATGAATATGTAGAAAAACTTGTAGTATATTGTCAATTTGTTTGGTTATGTAGAGTATTGAATGATATTCAACAAGGAAAGTAAGGACTGAATCGAGTTTATTGTGAAAATAATTCAGCCATAGATCCAAGAATCGTGTTTTTCACCAAAAAAACAAGCATATTGACACAATATATTATTTTATTGCGGACCTTGTAAAAAATGGTGATATATATTTAAAATTTTGTAAGTCAAAAGACCCATTGGTTGATATATTTACAATGGTGTTAGAAAGATATGATTTTAAATTTCATAGACATGATCCAAGTGTTGTAGTTTCTTAAGCATTCAATGATCATGCTTAAGGGGGAGTGTTGGAATTATGTAATTACTCCCCCTAACCTAGTTACTTGAGTTATTTATTTTTTATGCACCCTCAGGATGAGATGGTCAAATAATAGTTAGATCTCGACATTCCATATAAATAGTTATTGGTAGTTAAATATTGATAGTTATTATCATCTAGTTAGTTGTAGAAAGAGTGAGAGTGAGAGTGTTATTTTCATTTTCAATTTAAAATGAGAATCATGGATTATGAGCTCAACGTTCACTTGAGAGAATTAAACTTCGGTGGGGAGAATACCAATCATTCCTTCCAACCACTTGAACTAAACATAATTGACTATATATATAAGGACATTAGCTACCACCACCATCATCATATATAATTATGATATTGATTTTTTTTTTTTTTATTAATAATTTTTAAATTCTACTTATCAACTCCATCTTGAGCATGGAGGGAATCTCACATCTCCCTCCTAATAGGATGTATAAAGTGTAGATACACATAATAATATATTTGAATTACATATTTAGAATAATAGTATGGTGTATTTAATTCTATTAGTGGAATGTGAAGTTCTCCCCTTATTATACCTTCCGCTACTAGGTATATAGGGATGTGTGTTACATACCTTAATTTTTTTTAATAGCATAAATGCAAATTACATTGAAATATTTATATGCTACATATTAGGGTTTTTATAGGTTTATATTCATTGATCATAAGGAATCAAACCTAACCTATAGTCATTTAAATTGTTATATTCATTCTTGACATTAAATATTTACATAGAAAACTTGTAGAATGCCTTTTTGAAATATTTATCATAAGTCCTTCAATTAACACTATATATGCACATATATTTTTAACTTACATAGTAATCTTATCATTTAAGCTTATTAGTATTATAATTCTAAGTCCTTCAATTAGCAATATCTACATCTATATATATAGCCTTTGAATAACATATGAAATTCGTGCATACTATATAAATCTAGAAGGAATTTAGGTTATACGAAAATTGTTTTTACTTATGCAAAATTAAACTAATTTAATACTTAAAACCATATAACATGATTGCGCATTAATCAACACAACAATCTTATTTAATTTACCCATGGTAATAATGTTAACAGTTGTATGATCGCAGTCCTTTGCAAGGTAAGTGGGAAACACACGACAATGGTTAGATGAAGTTCTCTCAAGTTTTAATGAGAGTGGAATACGACAAGATCCTAGTCGTTGTTCCTTAACAAGTTTTACCCCAATCCATAACCCCCTGAAGGTAGTACCGAATCTTAGTTTCAATGAAAACCTTGGGATTCTTACGAGGTTTGTCCAAAAACCTTGAGGCAAGTCATTCCTCACGCTTGGTTTACTCTTGCTATGTTTTTCGAGCTCTCTGATGAATTTTTGTGATGCGTTCTTATTGTGTGAAGTTTATACGACACGAGGAGCCATCATATACGATTACTCTATGCAAGGAGTTACCCATGTAAACTTTCTCTGTGTGAAGGGTTGCCCTAGGAGTTTAATCTGCGCACGGATTTTCCTCTATGGGAAATATTGTTTGCACAGAGTTATTCTTCGATGATTTTTTCCACCATGGAAGAGATTCCATCCGAAGAAATTTCAATTGTCTTCTACTGTAAGTATGCTAATTCGTTTCTTTTTCTTTTTGTTGTTATGTCTTTCCTATATCATATTTATATTGTTTACAGGTCGGATTTAAAACCAAAGGAGTGTGCATTCTCTGATGAAGGAAGTATACCAGAGGACATTTCCTCAATGGTAAAATAATGTTTAGCTCTTTTAGTCGCGGAGGTTTAAAAACTCTATTTTCTTCTGGTTTATTTTGGAAGAAAGAGCAGTCACTAATTAAAAATCGTTTGTTTCAAACTAAAATGGCGTATCGGCTTTGTTCCAAACTTGAACTCGTCGGAGGCGTTACTCTTAACAGATATGCATTCTCTCACGGTTTATCCTCCAGAAGTCGTTGTTACCGATATCTATCTCAAGATGTATATCTAATATTTCGAAATCTCTAATTTCCGATTTGGAAATGGGTTATAACACTATAAACATTCATGTAGGGATTTATTGTTTACATTTTAAAGTTTCAACAGAATCTGTAATAATTATTTTTAGCGAACATTATGGGTTTCATAAGCCCTTCTTGATTGTTAATACATACTCCATTTTACTTCCCTAATTAAAGTTTCGATCAATGTTTATATGTATCAGATCTTGTAATATTATTTTATAGATTGTTATTGCACTCTCGATTGTTATAGTACATAAGCTCATTGTAATGGTGATTACTATCCTTGTTAAAACACTTAGAAACCACCGTTGTATTTCCTTTGTATATAGTTTTCCATTATAAATCTCTTTATCGAATCTGTGCCCAATTTACATCTAGTAATTACTTTTCGTCTTACTTTTGTCTTTCTATGTGACTGTTAAGCATACACAATTATTTGGAATTCATGAGAGCAGAGATAGACACATAAATAATTTGTATTGCACTTATTAAACATAAATACATCACACTTAAATAAGTGTTGTGAGATCCAACTTATTCTACTCTTGGAGGGAGAGGTTTAGAGAATATCTCAACTTCCTCGGGCTAATCCAATCCAATCCCTAAACTCTAGTATGTGGGGTTAATTAGGCATTATCTCTAACACTCCTAGTTAATGCCTACATTACAAAACTTCACAAATTACATAACAGAAAAGGTTACAACACTTCGTCTGGCATGATCCTCATCAATGCATAGACCCACTCTAATGCCTCTGGATTGCGCTCTTTCTTCTTCCTCTTCTTCGAGTTCTCCTTTCAACACATTTAAAGTATAAATGTTTCAGATCATCATTCATGCACTTGTATGATTGACAATTTTGACAATCTCGGTTCACCGGGGTTTCATGAAAAAAGACGTCAATTATTGATGCATTCTATGAACATGCCTCCATATGTTGGATTTTTTCTTTCGACCATCTGTCACTGTCTAGAAGAGCAGTTCAGATATATAATGTCCTCAACATTCAAGCATACAAGGTGACTTCCAATAAAAACAATTGTTCTTGAAACTGAGGCTGTTAACTTGTATCAAGATACAAGAGTTCTTATTTTACATAAACATTTACATAAAAACTTTAAACACACCACACATCAATGTAATATATATCACTAAAAAACAACAGAAAAGACAGGTAGTCTCGTGGATCCTCTTTTATATTGATCCATAGTGGTATACCACAAGCTAATTCGACAAAAGAAACATTTTCGATGGCCATTTGCTCAGAATATTAACCAAATGTAGTGGCAACGAGTTATCTTTTTCCATATGATTCTATTCTAGGTAGCGCATTAATATCACAGAGATAGAGAAAATGAAACACCCACTCTTCTTATTGGCACTTCCTTCATCAAACATCAACTATGGGTTTGGTGTACTGATGGTTGTGACTCATTTTTCCTCATTAAATCATATCACAGGTGGCTCGCTTTAAATTCTTGGTGATAGTCCATCACGCCGGAGGATCCCCTTCTCTACAAAACAATCGATACCACTACATGCATACGCACAATCAATGTTTGGATTGTGACTCATCCAACTGCAATCAACAACGAATCCTTAGATTCTCAGCTATCTTCAAACCATGCATTCTATGATGTGATGCTTGGAGACCTATAGAACTATATGCAGATATCAAAGTGCTGAATGCGTTGAATGCGGGAGTGAATGGACGGCTCTCCAAATTCAATTACTATATATATATATATATATATATATATATATATTCTGATCTGCAACGTTTCTCACGGCTCCTTCCAATGAACAAGTGTGTTTCTCCATGACATAGCCTCTCGATATTTCTTTTGATTAGGGCTCCTCCAACCTTATGCAACATGGCCTCTCATTGATCGGTGATCCCTCACCTCTGATACCAATTTGGAATTCATGAGAGAAGAGATGAGAGTGGAGATAGACACATAAATAATTTGTATTGAACTTATTAAACATAAATACATTACACTTAAATAAGTGTTGTGAGATCCAAATTATTCTAGTCTTGGAGGGAGAGGTTGAGAGAATATCTCAACTTCCTCCGGCTAATGCAATCCAATTCCTAAACTCTAGTATGTGTTATCGGACAAATCAATAGGTGCGGACACTAACTGATCTCCCTAGATCCACCTAGATCTAGAACAGAACACACCAGAACATGACGCTTTCCTTAAGTTTTAAATATTGAATTTAATAACTAAAGAGGGATGAGTGACATACCGTTTAAATGTTGCTTCCTCTCGCCATCGCCATCCTAGCTCCATTCCAATGCTCATACCATGATGATCCTGCAAAAGAAAACAACCAACCAAAGTGACAGTAATAGCATAAACTCAATATAAACCTATGTATGTGATCAAGGAATCATACAATAAAACACAACAAGCTTTATAGAAAAGAATCATCTTACTGTATCATATTAAATGTGGAAGAGAGATTACAACCATGGCCTTGATGTCATAAGGTCCCTTCCAACTGTCCTTTGTTCCCCACACACTTTCACTCCAAGAATTCTTAGAGCATAGATCTGATAGTATTCACAATCTATCTTGACAAAGGCAAAACTCAAAACCACTCTAACAAGCTAAAAGCTCCAAGCTAACCAAAAGCTAACTTTCTCCATGAGAAATCCTCTCATTTTATAAGTTGAAGAGGATAAGGTGAGGAGGTTAGGATGATCCCACTAAATCATGAAAGCGAGTAAGATCCAAACCATTCGGATGTCACCTCACCATAGAAGTTTCTCCTTCTCGAAGATTCGAGAAAAAACTCATTTTTCCCACGTGTAGGCATTCTCGCACCCTGCCTATAGAGAAACCTGCGAACCTCTCGCAACCCAGCTATGGTGCAACCTGTGAGAATCAGGCATTCTCTCACCCTGCCTATATAGCAACTTGGGAACTTCCTTTTTTATAGGGTTTTTACAAGGGGAAAGGCAACTTCTTTTCTCAGGAAAAGTCCTTCTCCCTTCTCTCTTCAGGAACTCAGGCCACTGTCCCCTTTGAAGGAAACAGATAGGTTTACATCATTAATGGTCATAGGGATGAAGAAAATAATGTGTAACAATATGTAGGATTAATTAGGCATTATCTCTAACACAATTTACCAATTTTGCATTTAAAAACAGAGATGATATACATTTAGACTGTTATGAATTTTATATATATATTTGTCTATATGCGCAATACAAATTAAAATTTTCTATTAAGTGTTGAAAAACAAAAACATTGTCTATAGCATATGAATAATAATCGATATATATACAATACATTACACACACAATACCATTTATATTCACTATTAGGGGTTTAAAAACAAAAACCCTATCTATAGCATATGAATAATAATCCATATATATACAATACATTACACAATATATAAATGCACAACAAAATTATTACTGTCTATCTACATTTCGTATCTCTATTTACTATCTAGACATTCTCATCACAAATAAAAAGAAACCAAAACCTATGTAGAATTCACACTAAAGAAAAAGAGGCGAGTCGTTGTTCCTCCCAACCTTAATCTAGAACAACCAATACTACTTGCTATGAAAGGCCTCGAGCTTGATCATTGAACCAAAAGGATGAAGGCTAAGTTCCTAGTCCTACAACAATTCCTCTCGAATATCATACATTATGATGTTATGGTCTTCTTCCTAGTCATGTGAGCCTCCTACTGAGTTCATGTGGAGTGTATTTATTCACTTGCCTAGGTCTTTTGGTTATTAATGAGACACTTTCTCACTCAAAATCGCACTTGATTTTTGACAAGTTTTCTAGGAATGTGTTTCCTTTCACCACTTGAGTTCGACCCAAGTTCCTGCCACTTGGTCTCTTATGAAATGCCACTTGTCATTCCTCCTTGTGGGTAAGCAATCACTCTTTTAACAAATACCTTCAGATTGTCATTGTCTTTATATTAATTAATATTTAAATGTCTTACAATTGTTTTGACCACCCTTGGACTACCTTGCAACAACCTATTGTCATTAACCAAACCCATTTGCTAGACTACCACATTCAAGATGGCTAGTTGTATAATCCTGACAATATATTTGTGCCTACTACTGATGATCACCTTGTTCTCATTTATGAATCCCACACCTCCTCTTATGGTGAGCACTTCGACACATTCAAAACTACTCAACATCTTCAACATCACTTATTTTGTCATGCTTTACAGTGCCAAGTGGAGCAATTTATCCGAGATTGTACCCTCTTTAGTCAACATAATCCGTCCAACTGTAAGTATGGCATGTATCAACCCTTACCTATTCCCTCCCTTCGTTGAGAATCTATCTCTATGAAATTCATTACCGGTCTTCCCATGACCTTTCGTCATTGTGATACCATTTGGGTGGTTGTGTTTCACTTCTTCAAAATGACCATTTTGGTCCCTTGCACTAATACTATTGTTACTTCTCAAACTGTGGATCTCTTTTTCACTCATGTGTGGACTCACTTTGGTCTCCCTTCCAGCATTATATCTCATTGTGATGCTTGTTTCCTCAATACATTTTGAAAAACTCTTTCATCTCTCTTGGGGTGTCACCTCAAATACTCAATTTATTTCCATCTACAGATGGATGGACAAACCAAAGTGGATAATCGTAGCCTGTTCCATGCCCTCCGCATTCAGTTTACCAAATATAAACACTAGTATGGCATCCTCCACATTTTCCAAAACAATTATAATAGGGAATTTCATGTTTCTACTGGCTTGTCCCATTTCAAAGCTTGATTTCGGTATCAAATTGCTTCCCCCTATGAGTTTCCTTTACAGCTCCAAATTTTTGGTACTCCTCGATAGAAAAAAAGAGAAAACATATGCATCATCCTTTTTGAAAACCTTGTCTTGTAAGCAAGCTCAAGTTTCTAAGGCTTTACAAGCTTCCCAACAACATTATAAGGCCCATCATGATGTG
>ML814940.1:39914-72879 GCA_009831015.1 Picea engelmannii | reverse complement strand
CTCTGGAGTTGTATTCTCCTCCTCCATCTGACCTGAGTACTTTGAGAAATTTGCCACTCTGTTTTTCAGCTTCTGCCTTGAATTCTTTGAATTTTGTAAATGTTTCAGACTTGTGTCTGAGAAAATAGATCCATATTTTCCTGGTGAAATCATCAATAAACGTTAGAAAGTAAAAACTACCACCTATTGACTCTGTTTGCATTGGTCCACATAAATCAGTGTGAACAAGTTCAAGATGTTGTTTGGCTTGATTGGAATACTGGGGAAAACTAGTTCTCTTGTGTTTTCCAAGTATGCAAGACTCACATGGGGGAATTTGCTCTTTAAAAATAGGTAGACCTTTGACCATGGAGTTTTTCTGAAGAAGATTTAGACTCTGAAATGGTAGATGTCCAAATCTTGTATGCCAAACCGTTGTTTCATTCATGGTTGATGCATTATGTGCGTAAGGTTGACTCAAATTTGCAGTTCTGAGGGTAAGGGGAAACATCCTATTTGGAGTCATATAGATTTCAAAAATCAATTTTCTGCTGGGTTTTCTATCATAGATTTTGCAAGAGGCTCCCTCAAAAAGTACCTTATATCCTTTTTCAATGAGCTGTCCTACACTTAATAAGTTATGTTTCAAGTCTGGAACATGATAGACATTACGTATGTCTTTCTTTACATTCTGTTTAGTAAGAATAGGAACAGTTCCTTTTCCTTGAACTTGGACTAAATGATCATTTCCAAGTGTAATATCAGATGAGATTGAAGAATCAAGGCATGAAAGTAATTCTTTGTTACATGTCATGTGATTGCTGCATCCACTGTCCAGCAACCAGAGGTCTTTAGGTTGTTGTTCAGTTTTGTGGCATGAGAGAAACATACCTCTTGAGGTGTCTCCCATATGATTTGACACATGTGCTCTGCCTGAGAGCTGATCTTTCTGCTTCTTCCTGCATTCAGATTCATAGTGCCCATACTTTTTGCAGTAATAGCAATGAATGCTAGTTTTGTCATTTAATCTTCTCCCTCTCCCTCTTTGAGGCTGGAAATTCTGATGTTGATTTTGTTGATGATTTCTTTGACCCTCGAAATTCTGATTTGGATATTGTTGTTTGTTCCCTCCACTGGTATGAGGGTTACCTTGATTCCTCCCTCTTCCTTGGTGACCTCTGCTTCTTCCTCTGCCTCTCCCTCTGCTGAAGGAGAATTGAGTTTTCAAGGCATTTGAGATTGACTCATCTGTGAGATGTAGTCTTGTCTCATGTATCACCAGAGAACCAATTAGTTCATCTGTTGAGAATCTTGACAGATCCTTGGATTCAAGGATGGTTGTTACAACCATTTCAATTTTCTTAGGTAAACTTTTGAGGATTTTCTCAACAATTCGTTGATCAGTGATGGTTTCACCAATCATTCTGATCTGGTTCATGATTCCCATGACTCTGGTCATGAACTGATCCACTGTTTCGGACTCTGTGATCCTGAGAGTCTCGAATTGTGTCCACAAGGTCTGCAGTTTAACTGTTTTTACCCTGTCATTTCCTTGGTAGGACGATTTAAGGATATCCCAGGCATGTTTGGAAGTACCAGCGCCTGTGATTTTCGAGAAAATCGAATCATCTACAGAATTCTGAATCCAGAATTTCGCTTTGTTTTCTTTGTACCTCAGAGTTGCCTGAGCAATTCTCTGTGCATTTGTCATGGCAGTGAGGGCGGCTGGATCTGGTTCCACATATCCAAGATCCACTGGTTCCCAGCACTCTTGTGCTTGCAAGAACGACCTCATTCGAAGAGACCAAAATTCATAATTCTTTCCAAGAAGAATCGGACCCTGAGTTGGGCCTAGATTGCTAGACGAAGCCATGATTTTTGAATTAAATTTTTTTTGCAGAAGTACAAAGGAAAATTTTATATTTACCTCCAATCGGTGAAACATCGATTTGCCAATGGCCGATGGGAGCTTATCGGGCTTGAATTGACCCTTGGTCTCCTTGTAATGTGACCACGCGCCTTACTTTTAAAGCACTACGAGCTTTTCCCATTCTTTGACTTTCAAATTGCCGAAGTGTGAAAAAAAATGCCTTTAGACAATTCAACGGTCCAAATCTTGTGTGATCTGACGACCGAGATCTTATCGGGATATCGCGAATCGGGATTTCGCAAGTTCTGATGATGAGTATTTATGATTCCTCAATTCCCCGATCTCCGATTTTCCGATGGCGCTGTCCTTTCGGGACTTTTCCCAATTCCGTTGATCGTTTCCACATCGTCCTAGCAGACAGACGGTCGTGATCTCTCCTCGTGATTTCGCGATTGGATATGTTCCGGACTTCTCGTCTCCTGGATCCGCGATTTGCCGAATCCTGTAAAGACGATAAACTCTCTTATCGGGATTTTTCCGAAAGCCTCGATCTCTGCCACGCGTCCTCAACAGATGTATGGCTCAGATTTGCGTCGAGGATTTCACTGGAAAGAAACCCGATCACTTGTTCTCAGGATTCCCGATTTGCCGAATCCCGATGTGTCGATGAACTCTCTTATCGAGATTTTTCCGAGCCTTTGGATTTACGCCACGCATCCTTGAAAGATGGACGGTCCTGATTCATCCTCGGGATATCGCAACTTGCGATGCTCCAAATTTATGTCAACGTGAAACCGCGATTGCCGAAACGCCAACTGTTTCCTTGATGTTCGCCACGTGTCCAAACAAATGGACGGTCATGATTCAACCTCGGGATATCGTGACTTGCGATGCTCCAAATTTCTGTCAACTTGAAACCGCGATTGGCGAAACGCCGACGGTTTCCTTGATGTTTGCCACGTGTCCAAACAAATGGACCGCTGAGATCTTATCGCTATATCGCATATCGCGATTTCGCGAGTTGCGATGACAATTTTCTTTGACAACTTGAAACCCCGAATGTCGATGTGACGATGCGTTGATCTGCTGCCACCTGTCCTCTGAGATGGATGGCTCACAGGTCCTCTCGGGATTTCACTATATCACGTATCGGAGTTTTGGAGTGCAATCTTTTGTGCGTCCAACTCGCGATTATTGATTTTGCGATGAGAGAAGATCGACGGCTCACGATCTTTCTCGATCAACGATCCAGAATGACTCGTGATTTCGCGATTCACGAATTCTCACGGTAGTCTTCTGTCCTTACACCTTGCGAGTCATGAAGTGCTGAGATCTCGCCACATGTTTCTTGATGGACGATCAAGATGACGTCGGGATTTCAGAAGTCAAAAATTCTCCGGTGCGCTCCAAACGACTAACCGTAGTGCACCTTCTTATTGATCTAATAGTTGTCGGGCCTTGGCGCAAGATCTGATGGTTGAAATTCTTTCGCCTTTTCCACGCTCTCCTCGTCCCTTCTAAACTGGTTTCCCACCTCGGATCCGTTCGCAGGACAAATCGTATGGTCGCAGTGGCTGTTCCTTGCACCTAAGATGCGTTCTTTACACTTGTGGAAGAAAGATTCATGAATCTTTCAAAGATTTGAAAGAATTTCACGACTTCTTCGTTATCTGCTACAATCTTTGACAGATTTGAGCAATTTCCAAGAATCTTTAAACGATTCTGCCTTCTGCATGAATATTTAACGAATTTAAGCAAAATCTTCAAGTTCTTTAAACATTCTTTTGTTCTGCAACTCTTCTGCGTCAATCTTTAATGATTCTTGAAAAATTACAAGAATCTTTACTGTTTCTTCTTCTGCGTTCTCTTCGTCCAGGATCTTTCGAGCGTTGTACGCTCTGCTTCCTCCGCAAGCTTCTTACGGCGATCTTTTGAGAGTATTACGGATAGCTCTCCAAGCCTTGTGAAAAGACTATGTCACGTACTCTCAAGATGCGTGTAAGCTCTGCTCTGTGAGGATTGTGTGGCTCTCCAGACTGTCTGAAGAGGCTTACTGTTGTAGCTTTGATACCATTATAAATTGAGAAGAGAGAAATGGAGAGAGAAAAGAATAGAACAGAAAACAGTAAATTCAAATGTATTGAGAAAAGTACAATAACGAAGTTGTGAAGAGATCCCAATGTAATGGGAAATGGCTGAGCTAAATATGCTCAAGCAAGACAAAAATAGAAATTACAACTGTCCAGTACAGCTCGCAGTGTACAATCAGACTGTTGAGGGTACAATATATTTAACAGGAGAGAGATTTCGGGTCCGCATTCTACAATATCGCTTCCCACTCACTGCAATTAGTGCATAGAGACATCCTCGACATCTTGGACATGGACAAGGCTTTCGGTCTCACAAGGGACATCCTCGAGCACGCACAACCCCCTCCCTGTGTGCATATCTCTGGATTCCTAAGGCTCGGGTTGCACCATTGAAGAGATGGAGTCTCAGAGGGATGAGGAATAGGCTTGAAGAATTATAGGCAAGTGAGAGAAATCTATGTCGCTCTTGAATATAAAGAGCAAGTATTTGAGCATCTTGGTGTCTGAGATCGCGTCTGAGCTGGATTCAAGCCATCGTGATCTGAGCAGGTGGATTGAGATCACGTCTGAGCAGGTTAATTCGAGCTATCAATGTTGTTGAGTGTTAGATAGTAATGACTCATTATGATGCATCCTGATGTTTAGGGATTGGGTTGGGGGTAGCTGGAGGAGGTTTAGATATTCTCTCACTTTTACCCTACAAAAGTGGAATAAGTTGGATCTCACTCTAACTACATATGTACCTGTTGTATCTCTGTTTATCAAACAATAATACAAACTGTTTATGTTTATGTGTGTGAGCTTAATTCTTCCAATCTCTAAATTGGTATCTGAGCATGGGAACTTGCTGTCATTGTGAATTGCTATCACGAGATTACCATTCCGCCATGTGACGTTTCTATTGTTAGTTAAGTACTGTGCGAATGAGGCACTAATTGAGGAAAGGATGTCGTGTTCCTATGATTGATCACTATCAATATGAATATTTTTTTTTCTGCGCACCAGTCAAATCGCTTGCTCCTGCGACTACAATTTCTGAGTACCCGATTAAGGAGGTCGTTGTCAAACGCTGAGTGGATGACATATTAACCATTGTTGTGTGACTGTGTGACTCATGGCGTGGAGAATATTGCTGTAAAGAATACTGCAAGTCTATCCACCTTGTGAATCGTGAGTCTATCTGCCATCAAGAAAAGGTCGAAATTTGAGGAGGAGGTCGCAGATCTATGATCCATTCCGCCCACCTGTAAATCTTAGAGATGCAGCTAGCTTGTGATCCACAGTATATCTTAAAATTAATTATCTTTTCAAATGTTTCCTAAACCATTGATTTGATATTGCTGCTAATTGGGAGAGGTTGGCTGGTAAATTCAATCGCTGAATGTTGAAGATGTGTCATCGCTGTTGAATTCTGAATTTGACCCGCTGAAGGATTATTCCTGTGCAAGGAACGCTGATCCATTTTTTATTACACTAGTTTTGAATTTGATCGATTAATTATTTGTTGCCATCCAAATTGTCGGAGACGTCATCTGTGTTTCATGAAGGAAGACGTGATGTGTTGAAGGCGGACGTACTGATTGCAGGATGTACTGTGCTGTGTAAAGACCTGCTGCCAAGCCCTGTCAAGCTCAAATCGCTGATTAAAGCAGAAGCTGCCACACCTGTGATCTGCCAAAGCACTCTGGGATTCAAGCACTGCCACTGCTCACTCTATTCATTTTCATAAAGGAGTGCTATCAAAAAGGAAATCAGGTTTGGTAAGGTAATATGGATTCTTTACCTATGGAGAAATTTCATTGTAATAATTTCCATACATGGAAAGTTAAAATTCAAATGCATTTGATGAATTGAGGTTTGTGGAGCATAGTAAAAGGCACAGAACAAGCACCTAATGATTCGAGACTTCTTGTTGAATGGAAAAAAAAAGGAAGAAAAGGCTAAAGCTATTATTGGTTTGGTTCTTTCAGATATACAATTGCATTTGATTGATTTAGCAAAATCATCTAATAAAATTTGGGAGGAATTAAGTAAATTATTTGGGGAAAAGGCTATGAATGCAAAGTTTTCTTTAAAGCTGGAACTCTTTAGTCTCAAAATGCATGAAGAGACCTGTCTTTCTACTCATATAAATGAGATAATGTCTCTACTTAAACAATTAGTTGAAACAGGTATCAAGGTAGATCCAGATGATGCTAAAGCAATTCTATTGAATAGTCTATCTTCTAAGTATAGCAATGTTGTATTTACATTAACTCAGTTACCATCACAAACATTGGAAGGAATGGTAACATCATTGTTAGCTGAAAAGAAAATGACATATTCTGAAAACATAGATGCAGGTGGTCAGTGTGAAATTGCATTGTACTCAAAAGGTAAAATGAGAAAAACCAAGGGTTCAACAAAATGCTTCTATTGTCACAAAAATGGACATATAGCCTGGAACTGTAGAGCTTGTGCAAGAGATCTCCTGAATGGCAAGGAATCTGTAAATATTGCCAACCTGGAGGAATTATCAGAATTAGAAAGTGATAAAGAACCAGGAGAGCCATCTCTCATACTATTCTAAAATAAGTAAGTGATATTTATATATTTATGTATGTGTGGTGTGTGGTGAGTTTAAACCTTTTTATGTAAGTGTTTATGTAAAACTAAGAACTTGTATCTTGATGCAAGTTGGCAGCCTCAGTTTCAAGTACAAACATTCTTATGTTTAAGGTCATCTTGTATAGAGGAATTTTGAAGACATGTAATGCTTCATTAGTTGACACCTTTTATCACGGAAGCCCCGATGAGCCAAGTTGTCAATTTGTCAGTTATACAAGTGCTACAAAGATGGTCGGAAGCAATTTTATTTGTGATAAATGAATTGGTAGCTCGAAGATGATGGAGAGAAAGAGTGTGTCTATGAAGTTCAGAGATGGGTGTAACTGCGTATGAGGATCAGTTTGTGTTGTAACCATTTGTTATGTTGTGTAATGTAGTCATTAAGGGGGGCTGTTAGATAGTAATGACTCATTAGGATGTTTAAGTATTAGGTTGGGGTAGCTGGAGGAGGTTGAGATATTCTCTCAGCTTCACCCTACAAAAGTGGAATAAGTTGGATCTCCAACTACATATGTACCTGTTGTATATCTATTTATCAAACAATAATACAAACTGTTTATGTGTGAGCCTAATTCTTCCAATCTCTAAATTTGAGAAAAGGCGCTCAAGAGAGTCTCGGTGGAGCACCTGCATGGAGCATATTCACTGCTAAGTCTCGCTTCTGTTGGACTACGTGGAAGGGCCTCGAAGATCGTTGTTCTGGAGTGTGCCGAGTTCGTTTCTAAGGGCCTCGACCGCCACACATCGGAGGTAAGAGAGATTGTTGGGATCTATGTTGTATCTCGTTTTCTCTGCTGTATAGTGAAGGGAGACGCCACCAATTGTTTGGTGCCAATGCTCGTGAATAGAGCCTCGTGTGAGGGTCGTGTTGTGATAGCCGTTGAGAAGGCTGTGAAAAGAAATTGTTGGAAGACCAACCATTATGATTGAGAGACCGCTGCACAGTAGATGGAAACTGGTCGACTCATAATCCACTCGCTGCAGCGTTAAAGAAAATTGTCCCATGGATTAGAGCGGTGTCCAGATCTATAACTGCTATCAAGGAGGAGAAAACCACTGCGTGAGAGATCCCACGTGAGAAAGCCGTAGGAAACCGTGTGGAGGAGATCCTATCGCTGCTGTTGGAGACCAGTCTGTTAGAGTGTGGGCCTGTATGGAGGATATCGCTTGGTCAGTCAATAGAGAGGGTGTGCTTGCCTGGATTGTGCACCTGCCCGAGCATCAGAGATCGTCCAGATCGTAATTGAAGGTTGTGAAGTATTAAATTTGTAGCTAATCTGATCTGCAAAACTTATTGGCCTAGAAGTATCAGATCCGACTACCATTATTTTCTTTTGGATATAAGAATTGTAGTGAACGAGTGCGGGATAGGATACGGAATTGAGCATAATTTTTAAGTATTAGCATATGCGAAAGTTGCTGTGTGTGTTGCATCAATTATCCTTTCCCTAAGGCCAAAAAATCTTGGGTTTGTGAACTGTGACGGCCAAAATCTGAAAAGGTTGTATGGTAATACTTGGTGTGGAGCATTTAAAGGCACCTGTAACTTGGTATACACAGCGCGAGGGGGAGACATATCGAGAGAATGGGAAGCAAGAAATTTGATCTGCAACATACACACTGTGTATCTCCTGCCTTGAGTACTTAAATAATCAGGGGTTTTGAGAAAGGGTTTTGAGAAAATGGCCACGCTCTTAACGGATTTGAGAAATCGCCCTCTAGAGAATTGGAAGGTTACGAAACTAAAAGACGAACCCAAGAGGCGAAACATAACAACTAAAGGTGTGAAGGATGATTTGGTTAAAAGGCTCGAAGAAGCTATCCGCAATAACGGGAAAATGCAAATTATGGTAGCAGTCAACACACCTATTCTGGTATGAATGACAACAACAATGGTGGTTCTGTTCATGCTAAAATCCCTGAAAACAATGAAGTGGAGTCTGTTATGTTTCATGAAAAACAAATCCCCAATAGAAAAGATGATGACGATGAAAAATGTCAAAACCTCAATGATGAAGTTGCGAAAGGAGCAGTAAATGATTCCAATGAAGATCATGAAGAATTTGATGAAATATATAAAATATTGATTTCAAATGTGTCATTCTTATCAGGTATAATTTATGAACTTTGGGCAATTGAAATGAAAAAATCACTATGGTTAGTAGATTTATTGCATTATAATCATGAAGGTCAAGTCAATTTCTATGATAAGAAAAGAAGTGAAATAACTTTACAACTTGTTATGTCAGCCTTGGATGAAAACATCTTGTCTAGTATTTCAGGTGAGTTCGGTAAAATAACTAGTCCAAAAATATTTTGGAATATTCTTGAAATGAAGTACAATATGAAGTGGAGTGAGAATGTTGAAGTTGATGAAGGCATTATTGTTGAAAATGATGATAGTGTTGAAAGCTTTGTAACTGAAATAGCTACTGAAAATGGTGGCATTGACATTGCAATGATTAATGAAGAAAGTGTGTCTACAGTAAAGTCGCATGTCATGGTAAGAAAATTCTCTATGATGTAGTGTTTAGTGATTTGGTGAATTCAACTGAGATTGATGATGGAGATGAATGTGTCACTCTTGATGAACCCCTGTGTGAATATTTGGTAAATTTAGTTAAATATGATGGTGAAAACTTTTCAAGTGAATGTTGGTTCCAAATCTTATTGGAGAAGAAACTCATAGATGAATTGTTAAGTGGAAGGATGAAACTAAAACCGGGAAGATTGTAGCAAAAGAAGCAACAAAATACGAAGATGAGTCAACACTTGATGACAATTTCCTTAATGCAGCAACAATAAAAGTATAAGCAATTGAACAAAAAGAAGACCACTCAAATGAAGTGTCAACAAAGTTTGAAGAAGAATTATTGTTTCTTGAAGAATCAATACATGATGAAGATGACTTAGAATGGGAAGCACCAGTGGATACATATGAATAATTTCATGGCATTTTGATGCATTGGAGTCCTGAAGAAATTAGATTTTACTATGAGTTAATGTTGCAACATTTCATTAAATAGGGCATAGATGATTGTGACCAAACATGGAGGCCAATTATCAATGAAAATTTTGAAGAATTTATAGATATTGAAGAAAACTCTAGGATAGTAAATCTGCAACCAAGTTCTAGAATGAAGGAAAACATAATGAAGATTAAAGTGGAAAATAAAACAAGTCATGAAGTCTTTAAGATCTTAAGCAGAAAACATAAGATGCTTCATCTCCATCACTATCTAACAACAAGAAAGGTCAAAATGAAATTGTTACTGTCAAGCCTTGTTGATGTTAGGCATTTGTATTGTAGACAATCCATTTCTCCATTAAAGTGGAGACTTAGAAATAATGGAGAATTACTTGCAGTGGTTAGTTGAGGTTGGCCCAATTTGTTTCCAACCGTATCTCATCACGTATTTATATCTTTTAATTCTCATTGATTAATTGAACAAAGCTTGGCTTTGATTCCCTAGTCTCCAAGTGTTGTCTTGCATGTGAGTCAGCTTTTCATCCTCTCAACCTCTAAATTCTTAAGTTGTATTGACAGTCAGGATTTGATATAGTATCTTTATAAAACACAACATTTAGATGTGCACACTATGGGTTGGACATGGGAAATATTGGCAAGAAGGTTCCTTCACTGATTGTTGTTGGCTAATGAAAAACCAGACTCAATCAAGTACTGACTTCTTTCTCTTTAACCTCGTCTCCCATCCTTTAGTCAAAAGAATATGGAAGCATAAAGCATAGACTCTGGGTTTCGGGTTTGATAAATGAGTTTCTATTGTGCTAGTTTCTTAAAAAAAAATGACCCCTTCAAAAAATGGAGATGAATCATAACAAAAATGACCCCTTCAAAAAATGGAGGTGAATCATAAGAATTTAACTGTAAAAATAATATATGTATATATAAATAGCTAGCAATAATAATGTAATTTCAGGGTTACATTATAGTTAAATAAAACACATCCTATATCAATTATATTGTTCAATCCATATGACAAAATTCCCTTATCAAGCTGATGATTTATTTATTTTATTTATTATAACATTGATGAGAATAATATGGACGTTGATATCATAATATTGTTTAAGTTTTTCATAAAAATGATTTTTTTATTTTATTTATTATAACATTGATGAGAATAATATTGACGTTGATATCATAATATTGTTTAAGTTTTTTATACAAATGATTTATTTATTATAACATTGATGAGAATAATATGGACGCTGATATCATAATATTGTTTAAGTTTTTCATAAAAGATAATATATTTTATGAATATTTATTTAAACAAATTTATAAATTTAAATAATCCACATCACAAAACATTCTTATAAACATCTTAACATGGATTATTTATTTTTTTAATAAAAATAATATTAATATTAATATTAATATCATAAATATTTTTCAATTTATAATTTAAATAATTAAATATACGTTCTATTAAAAAATATAACGGACAAAAACACACTGCAAACATCCACCTATGTATTGTGGGCATTGGTAAATTCTAAAAAAAAATTCACTATAAACATCTTCGTAATTTAAATAACCCAACATATTTTTTGTGTTCAATGGTGGATGATCTATGCGATGTATTTTTTTAATCTTTTAGATTGATTTGATTTGTTATTTAATATTAGGTTACTATCGTCATGTGCTTTTCCTTTTGATATGTTTTTTTTTAATGAATTACACTCTTAGGGTTTGTCTTTCATATTCATTGACTATTGTATTTATTAATAATTTTCATATGTTTAAGATTTTTGATGAAAATTAAAGATTATTGTTTTTAGCTTATGAAATTTTTCGATTTCTAAAATAGAATTGTAATTAGTTATATACATATTTAAAGAACAATGTTTAAGTTTTATTATTTTTATGTTCTTTCATCAATTTTAAAAAGAAATATTGTTTCAAAGTTATAGAATTATTTGATTGTAATATAGAATTCAAAGTTATAGAATTATTTGATTGTAATATAGAATTCTAATTAGTTATATACATATTTAGACAAAATTGTGTTTGCTCATAAATATTAAAGAATATTGTTTCAAAGTTATTAATTATTTGGTTTGTAATATAGAATCTTAATTAGTTATATACATATTTAAACAAGATTGCATTTGATTTTCGCTTCATTTGATTTTAGTTAATTGAGATATGTTCCTTGAACTGACATTTAACCCATGACTAAATAAATAACAATGGAAGCCTAGAAAAAAATGTTGCAATAATTCAAGTCTAACCTCGATTTGTAACAACTCTTAATGAAAATTCAGATAACTATGAATTATTTTGTCAAAGTGAATTACTGTTAAATAAACCATTCAGAAACAATCCTATTGATATAGGTATTGATAAAAAAGTTATTATTCAGAAGAAGAATTATTTTAGATATCGATCTTGGCATGTTCAACGAACAGAATCAGAAACATAAATTCTTGAAGAAGATGATGAAATAAATGAAGAAAAAATCATTCCTCATGATGATATGGATGGATGGAAAATACTATCGCACATTATTTGTCCTAATTCTATTCAAGTGTATCACATTGATACTCTCGGTCAAAAAGACTTTGACTTGAATCATTTGTGGGATCAAACTACGGGTTCAAATAACGCAAAAAAAAAGCAAATAATTTCATTCAAAATGCACAATTGATTGGGCCAATAAAAAATCAGTCTATTTTCACATCAACATATCCACTTTCATTGTGTGAAAAGAAACAACTTTGTTTTCAAATTATTATTGAACATTTCAATGATGAAAATACTACATATCCACTAAAGATGATTGTCCAAGGAACTACAGGAACAAGAAATTAATATTGTATACATTGTATTTCAAAATAATTTAACTCTCAGTCAGTTAATGGAAACAACCCTTTGATTTTATTAGCACCTACTGGAATTGATGCTTTCAATATTTGAGCTAAAACAGTACACTCGACATTAACAATTCTGATTAAAGACTTTAAACCTTCAAGAACTTACAGTGTTTCAAGAGGAAATGAAACATATTAAATACATTTTGATCAATGAAATGAGATTCACTGAACCAAATTTGTTCATGCAGTTTGATTCACGATTGCGTGAATCATTTCCAGAAAATCATTAATTCTTATTGAATACCTTGATAAATTACCACCTTTCAAAGATAAACCATTGTATATAGGTAACACAACTGCTAAGATTCTATGGAAGGATTTCAAAACGGTTGTCACTTTAAACATCATAAATGCAGATGAAAATTTGGATGAATGGAATATTTTGACGTCAAAGACAAATACATCTATGGATTCCATTGAAATTAATAGTTTTGAATAAAAAATCCATTTATTTCCAATAAACAAATTGATCTATCTACATAACAATTCCATGCTTAAATCATTGAATACTCATATTGCATGATTTGTTCCAGAACATACAAAGAAAAAATAATTTAATGATATAGATGATGAACAAATGTTGACATCCAACTTGTGGATAGAAGTATGGTTAATAAATGGAGCACATGGAACTCAAGGCTACCTCAACTACCAATTTATACAATTGTTTCCTTTGATAATTACATTTGTATACCATGGGACATGACAGATGAAAGTATTGTACCGATACCACTAGTTGTTAGAAGAAATAAAAAATAAATCCCATTATGTATGTCCTGGGCTTTCACTATACACAAATCATAAGGCTTGACAATATATAAAGTGACAATTGATATTTTTACTAATGAAAGACCAGGTTTAACATTTACAAAAATTTCATGAGTTAAATCAGTAGATGGCTTATGGATATCAACACCATTCACATTTGAAAGATACTCAAAGATGAGTGAAAGTGAATATGATAAAGTTAGAAATAAAAAAGAACAATGCTTGCAATCGATATCTTTGTAACTATTTCATGTATTGTAGAATATTGTTAGTTATTTAACTTTATTTTGTATCCATCATTACTTTCAATGCTTTATGTTATGAAAACTTAATGATATTTATGAATTTTTAAGATTTCAAGAACATTTATGAATGAAAAAACATTTATCATGCAAAATATCAAATGCTAAAAAAAAAATGTGTCTTTTTAATACTCTTTATTCAATTTTATTGTATGAATCTGAATTATTTATAATATCATTTCACATTTTTTTTATAAGTAACTTCTACTTTATTATTTTAGTGTTTCGATTAAATTATTTATATTAAATTTTTGACTTATAAAAACACCTTAAAATAATAACAATTCTTTTGTATTTTATAAACTGGAAGATATTGAATGAAACATTAAAGTTGCAGAAAAAAACATAGAAACATAGAATAGAATGTCACAAAGCAACAAGAAACTGCATAATTTGGCTATCAAATATCTAATATGAATATGAAGCATTCCATAATCATAACTTTGAGCATGTATAAKTTGAAATCTCATCGTTCCCCCATGAGCTCTTGTATAGAGATAAAATGAAGAGCATGTATAAGTTGAAATCTCATCGTTCCCCCATGAGCTCTTGTATAGAGATAAAATGAAGGAAAATACCAAAAATGAATTCTTAAAACTTTTGTTTCTGTAAATATCCATTATTTTTTTKTTTGAATGCTTTCTTCAATAAATATAATAATTTATGTAATGTMCATATTATTTTTTATACAAACATATAATTTCAGTCTATAACCTCTTTATATCATTTAAGAAAAAATCTAATAATATTTTCGTATACACAGTGTAAAATAAAATAAAATAAAATTATAATTCTATAAATTCTATTTTCAAAATATTATTTYAATGTAGCAATGTGACGTCATATTTCAATATTTAAATAGTGCGACATAAAATTAATGAAAATCACAATCTCGCATAAAGTTAAAAAAATTAAAAAAAAAATWWAAAAACATTTYCAAATGTCACAATATGACATCACATTTTATTAGCACTTCATTAACTAACATTGTGATGTCTAATAAAATTTCATCAACAATTGTAGGGTAAGAACATGTGTTTCCTCTTAAGAGGTCACAAGTTCAAATCCAAAGGGGGGTAGGGTATGTATACCTCCGTAGACTTTACCAGTCAAATCGTTGGGCAGAGGGGGGTCCCTTGTCCCACAAACAAGGGGGTCTCATACACCAATTTCGTGTGGCTTGGACGTGACCTTAAAAATAGATTATTATTATTATAATATATCAAATAAATAACACCACAATTTTTCATTAACCATTATAGACGTCACAATATGACAAATAAATAACACTGCAATGTAGGACACTATTTCAATGGCTTCACAATGCCACATAGTCATTAATAAAGCAACGCTTTATTCATCAACATAACTATCAATGTGTTAATATGAATGCGACAATGTGACAAATTTAAATACTCTTCAACATCGTGATATGAATTTCGCAATTTGAGAACATAATAATAACAATAATAATAATAATAATAATAAATTAAAAAAATAATATATTAATTATTTATAAATATAATATTTTGTGTTGAAACAATGAATATGTTTAATAAAAACATTTATGAGTGTTGTAAATTCCCAACACATTTCATTAACATGAAAATACGACAACACATTCTATCAACAATATAATCATATTTTTGTGTTTCAACAAAGTATGAAAAATCATACTTTTGTATTCAAAGACTTAATAAGTTTAATCAACATTCGAATTTAACATTATATTTCATAACTACGACAATATTAGATAATTATTAATATTGTAAGATAAATGTTGCATTGTGATCAACAAAAAAAATTCAATGTATCGATGTGACTTCGAATATTTTTTTGTTCAAAGACTTAATATGTTTAATCAATATTCAAATTTCACATTATATTTCATAACCACTACAACATTACATAATTATTAATATTGTAAGATAAATGTTGCATTGTGACCAATAAAAAATTCAATGTATCGATGTGACTTCAAATTTCATTTATTACACAATCTCACAAAATCTTATTGAATATCACAATATTACTTAACATAAAACAAAAACCTTTTTAAATATGAAAAATCATATTTTTGTGTTCAAAGACTTAATTTGTTTAATCAACATTCAAATGTGAATATTATAAGATAAATGTTGCATTGTGACCAACAAAAAAAAATCAATATATCAATGTGACTTCGAATTTCATTAATTACACAATCAGAAAAAAAATGATTGAATATCACAATATTACTTAATAGAAAACAAAACCCTTTTAAATATGACAATGTCATATCACATTTGATTATCATGACTTAATAATAAAACATTAATAAACATTGTAATATGGTATGAAAACTCATGACACTTTAATTAGACATCCAAATTTTTATACACATACACATTTCTATATGAATGTGACAATGTGATAAAACCTTTTTCAATGTCACAATACAACATCATATACAATAAACCTCAAAGTGCACAGATGTCCATGTAACATAACATATTAAAATAATAACTTAAAAAATCTACAAAATAATAAATTGATGCTAAATTAATTAATTATATATATATATATATATATATCAATTGACATAATAATCAAAACATGTGTATAGTGTTATTAGTGTAAATGCATCTTAATCATATATCTATCAAGCTAGATCTATCAAGCACTCTCGAGAAGGATCAAATATGATTTATCAAATGTCTAGCGCTGCAAACCTTTAACCTTTCCTCAAGTTTTTCACTCTAAAAAATGTATTCATCTCTATAGATTGGATCCCTCTCGATAGATACGAGATTAAGATGGATCTGTGTTGGTGATTATTATTATTATTATTATTATTATTATTATTCCAGTCTACATATATATTTAATATGAACATAATTACATTTTTGGTGGATTCGACAACTGTGCCGATACGCGTCACACAAGGTTGAACTCGACCGCTAGCTTACATTGTTAATATTAATTAATGTTATTAATAAATTTCTTATTACTATATTATTATTGCATATTTCTATTTTAAATCATTTTATTTGAAATAATAATATTAAATAATATATATTATTAATATATGTTATTATAATTATCATAGATATTATTATAATAATTATAATTAATATAAATATTTAATTAATTGATAATTATAACTGAATACATGGATAGATCTATAATTAGCACATACTATAGAAGTCTGAAAGATATCAAAAATATAAGTTCGAACGGTATTAGGCCTCACGAAAATGAAGGAAAAAACTTCATTTATTAATCACTCATAGCCTCGAAACACTTTGGAAACTCAAGAGGCATGGAAAGATGGGATTCCTAACGCTTATCTAACAATCAATTATCTAACAATCGATGTTGTCTGAAACTAGGATGGAACAACCTCCAATTAACTCATTTTCTAATTTGAGTTGAGAGGGTCAAAAGAATCCTACTCATTTCAAATGTATGTTATGTTTTTTCTTGATATTAACAATTTAATTTTGTTTGAAATCTCGGAAGAAATTGTTTCTTCTATAGATTTGAGTATTTAAGATTTGAGTGGTCAATTGAATCCATTTATGTATTCATAAATGTAATTTAAATTATACAAAAATTGTGATAATTTTTTTTTGAAATCTTGGAAGAAATTGTTGCTTCTATAGATTTGAGTAGTTAATATTTGAGTGGTCATTACTAGTAATATTTTGTAACATATACAAGTAACATGTTGTAACATATTACTTGATACCATATTGTAGCATCCCCGACCACCCATGTCGGGCCATACTACTACAGGTGATGCTTTTGTTCTCTCTGTGGAACATACTGTAACATACCTACTATCCAACTGAGCTATGCAACATAAATTTTTTGAACTACATGCAATTAAAACATATACAAATAGAACTATTGTGAACTTTATATATAAAACGTAAACAAACAAATGCATTATGTAATTGCACAGATTCATACTGAAATAACAATGAACACATACATGCAACATATATAGTCAATACCCATAACTATAAAGATACTTATAACCACACATAGGATAAACCCCCAAAACTAAATAGTAAATAATAATGGAACATGTAAATTTATCACACAACTGACACTTATCTTACTAAGAATACCACCAACTGCATGCAGACCTTCCATGAACCTCCCATCCTTTGACCACACTGCTCATCACTCTTAAAAGTGGGTCACCCCCAAGATGGGACTAAATTTTACCTGGGTAAAGGGATTCCTAACAAGGTTAACTTCTCATAGACAACATGAAATAGTTGGTCACTTGTGCCCACTCAAACTAACAGCCTACAGTCCCTCATTCCCCACATGCTTGTCCCACCCGAGGAAGTGTGCCCCTTCTCTGCTCAACAATCCTTTGGCTGCCCCACTTCCTTTCCGAGCTTCAACAACAAGCCGAAAAGGAAGTCTCAGAGCCTTGTACTTGTAGTTTAGAACCTTTGGGAAATCAATTCTCAAAAATTCTCTCACCCAGAGAGGAATTTCTCACGGGATTGACAACCTTCCTCTTCAATATCCCACGGGTTTGACAACCCATTTCTTTAGTCCTGCTCCCAAGATAACCATCTATACAAGCAAGTATGGCTATGGATACAGGTTCAAGTACAGTGACATGAAGGTACAAAGGATATCTCAATGAGTGTGTGAATGATGATGGAGTGATTGACTGAATGACTGAAGGAATCATGGAAAGAATGATGGGAAATGAACTAAGTCCAAACAATATATATGCATGTCCCCAACTTGACACTTGTCATGTTGGGAGCTACTTTGGTCCACTTGTCCCCATCTTTAGAACGTATGATAAAATAATTATCCATACTTTATACTTTAATAAATATTAATATAATATTCGTTTTTGGCTTAAGCTCCTTGGCTTAGCCCCTTTTCCTTAACTTTTAGTCCCCACGCTTTCCCTAACTAGTGGAGTTTAGTCCCCCATACTCTTTTATTGTGGTCAGTTTATGCACAATGATTTATTTTATATTAATGTTGAGACATTAACAAAAGTAGGTGCATTGGCCTTTAACATCGAAGATCTCTAGCCTAATAATCACAAAAGTGGCTCACCAGCCTATAAAACACATCATATACACAAAGGCTCCCTGGCCTCAAAATTGCATGCACTTAAGTTGTTGTGCGCGATATTCTGGAATGTGCACACTTCCTCATTTTACTGCGCAGTACATGTGTGCACTATGCCATGAAAGGTGCATACAAAAATGATATCAAAAAGCTCACCAACTTAAGTACATTTTCACTTACATTACAATTGGGTTCGGCCTAGGGATATTACAATCCCCTCTCGTTATTTATGCATTGTCCTCGGTGCATTATGTACCAAAGATGGGGACAAGTGGGCCAAAGTAGCTCCCAACATGAAAAGTGTCAAGTTGGGGACATGCATACATATTGTTTGGACTTAGTTCATTTCCCATCATTATTTCCATGATTCCTTACATTATTCAGTCAATCACTCTGTCAGCACTCCATAAATCTGTTCGACCAATAAATAGACGACAAAGGTAACTATTTCAACCAACTTTGAGGCCCGAAACTAGCCTTTCGGACCTGGAGAGGGCTCTCCGAGGAGACACAATCTTAGCGCGGGATACGGCTTTAAAGTTGCGGTTAGATTTAACACCTTTGAAATAATGGGTTCTGGTTATATTGGTGCAACAAAGTAATACCTTGGGCTATGGAGTCAGTTCGAGAAAGATGATGGGAACAAATGACTCAATGAATGAACTTGAGAGGATAAATTCTAAGTGAGAAATGGTCTTCAGTGTAAAATGATTGTGTGAGATGGCGAGAAACAAAGAAAGTAACTCGGAGCACCACTGGGGATGAATTCAGAGTTTAACTTAGAGGAAAATGGTTTGTCTAAATGGCGCGAACAAGGGGCGCTACACAACGAATCCACATGTTTGAAATCTCGTTCCAATTTAGACAAAAAAATATATGAATAAAGAAAACAGGAAGTACGTACACAAAGAGAGGAAAACAATACATCCAACTGCTACAATTAGAATCTTTTCATCAAATCTTTAGGACTTTTGCATTAAATTCTGATCGATCTCAAAATGCATACAATAATCACCATCTATACTAATTTTTGCCAACCAACCCCTCTCTACTCTCGTACCATGAAATATATAGCACTATAGGTCCTTTACATCTCACGACTTTGAATTCCAACCCCTTTACCGAAATAGAAACCGTTACAAACAACAATGACACATTTTAACTGATTTCCTTCTTTTCAGGAGGCGAAATTATGAAAAATAGGCTTCAAAATTCCACTTATAGTTCTCAAAATGTAATATTTGTGTAAAATATGAAAAAAAAAATTGTAGGTAAACTCGTTGTAAATACAAACCTCTCTCGGTTTCTTGAAATTTGTCTTGAGCTGGCCGGAATACATGTCGCAAAAACATGTCTCGGATTGGAAATCATGAAAACGAAAAATAGGGCTCAAATATTCCTTATAATATCCCAATCTGTGACAGATTTTTCAAATTTGAGAGAGGTTTTTATTATTTGGTTTGTCCTCGACAAACACCTCTCAATGATTTTCAAAATTCCTCTTTACTTGGTTAGAAATTGATCTTCAAGTTGACCACTAATCCAGTCATTTGTGTAGTGCGACTTGTAGCATGTGTGTAGGAAAATCCAATGCGCGACAAAATCAACTGCGCAATGACATCCTCTGGGTGACAACAACCTACGCGTGAAAACATCCCATGCCCGACATCCCACTGCACAATGAAATCCACTACACGATGACATCATGTGCGCGACAACATCCTATGCGTGACAAAATCCATTGCATGACGAAATCCACTTCGCGATGACATCCTCTGTGTGAGAACATCCTATGCGTGACAACATCCACTATGCTATGAAATCCACTAGCCAATGAAATCCTCTGTGTGACAACATCCTATGCATGATGAAATCCATTGTGCGACGAAATCCACTACGCGATGAAATCCACTGAGTGGTGAAATCTACTGCGCGAAAGAATCCTTTGCGCGGTGAAGTGATCTGCATAGCGCGTAGCAAATTTTGCAGTGTGTAGTTGAAAATGGGAATGTAAATAATAAATGAAAAGATTCATTTTGAAAATGACCCTTGGAGATGTTAGATGATGCTAGGCATAAAAACAATATGGGTGCTAACATGCATGACTTTGCAAATTGTTGACAAACCTCTAATATTAGCTATGAAAATCAAGGTGTTAACAACCTCCAACAGGGATGTTATCCTCTCTGTGACATAGAAAATAATAGTAGACCAGACGCCTATCCATTGGGTTTCTCCCAAGCTAAACTTTCCAACTATAACTTGTAACCTACATCTGCTGATAACCCAAAGTTGTATATGCTCCAAACTGAAATTTGAAACTAAGTTGAAAATGAAAAATTTAGATTGTTAAAAGAAATGGTCATAGTAATGAGATTATTCTCACACTCCTATCTACTCTAAAAATTATGAAATGAATACTCAATCAAGTGATGCTAAAGTGCCAATGCAGCCAATCAAGCAATTGGCTTCCCAATTTTCCTCGGAACATATTTTTCTTAAGCAGGCAGAGAAATGTAAAAGATGGCAGCTGAAAACAAAAATTGAATCCAAAATCTGAGCTTATGAATGAAACAAATTCCTCCTTCACCGATGACTGTAATAGGATGGCCACAGGATCTTGAAAACCATGTAAAATCATTTCTTCTTGATGAAGACAAATAGAAAGATAAACCTCTTTCATAAGTGTTTGTTCTTTTTGCTCTATTTCTTCTGTTCTGAGAACATTTTCAAATGAAATCGAAGAAATAGATTTCTCTACTCTTGCATGCATATCAACAGAAAAATTCATACATGCTTGAACATCTTCAAATGACAACCATATTATGTGTATCAAGGTTATCCTCGTATTCATCAAACAATTATGGTTTGGTTTTATTAACCTTCTAGAACATTGCTTGAGGACTTTCATTTTGACTTTCTAATGAATGAATGAAAATCAGTTATTTCTCATAATCTTCTTGCAAATGTGAAAAGCTAACAACATGCACTATTTCATAGTCTAGAGTTCCCATGGATGCATTTTCAAAACCATGATTTTCAAAGGAATCAAATAAAACAACTACCTCTTCATTATATTTATGTATTTCTAATTGAAAAGTGGCATACACTATTTTTTTCTTTCCTGAAACTCTATGTCAATTGTTTGTTCACTTCTTGAAGTCTCCATAGATGAATTTTCAAAATCCTCATCCATGTCTAGACACTTATAATTTGAAAAGCCACATCATTCACACGGGAAGAAAGACAACTTTGAAACACTTTGTCTTGCTGGAAATCTTGTTGAATATCTTCATCAAGTTCAGGAAAATGAAAATGACTTTTAGCAACAATTTCTTGATCAACTTCATATTCAACCAAAGAAGGGGATACTATTTTTTTTTAGGATGAATATTCATAAAAGGCTTCTATGATTTCACCATTCATACGCTCTTCATCACCAAAAACATTTTCAAGGTACTTAATGAAATGTTCACAAAATTCACAACAATATTTAAACACCAAGAATGAAGGATTATATTCTCCATAATGCTTAAAGAATATTATATGGAAATCTTTAAGAGAGTATAAGTTGTCTGGTTTTAAACCTTCATACCATAATCTTTCTTTCCCCTCTAGAGTAGATATAAACATTTTCATCAAACAATCCTCATGAAATTCAACCCCCATCTTACATATGTGCATGTGAAATCTAATCAAGTGCAAGGAAACATCATTTCCTTTCCCATATTCAAATTTAGGAAAATATTTTTGCCAATCTATGTGAGGAATATGATTTGGAAAACCAGGAATATGAGAGCGATTCATTGGAGCATACCTTGTAAATATATAATCCATCTTGAAGCAATGGAGTCATCAATACAATCTTTAGGCTATTGAGTCTTTGGACAGTGGAGTCGCCATGAAAATTTTGAATTCTAGATTCTTGAAAATGGATTCACCAAGTGAATGGTATACAGTTTTTTTGTGTCTGAATACTTTTTACCATTAGTACTTAGATTTGAACTTGGTCGTTTCTCCCAGGGAATATTTCACCTCCGCTCCCAGGAAACGATGCCAAAATGTTATCACTCGGTAATTTATTTGGGTTGTATCAAAGAAATCCCCGAGGTAACTGTTTCAACCAAATTTAGATTGTATTCCGACCTATACAACCAAAGAGGGCTCTCTCATATGTCTAATGATTGGTAATAACTCAAATATTTCATCAATAAATGCACAGAGGTCAGATTCTGCAATAAGTTATGTTTATTTTTGTTTTAAAGGGATGGTAGGACAAGAAAGAGAGAAAGTACCATTGCACAATGGAGTCGGTTCGATAAAACGATAGAAACAAATGACTCGATGAATGAACTTGAGAGGATAAAGGCTAAGAGAGAAACATTGTTCAGTGCAAAATCGTTGTGTGAGGCGGGGGAAAAACACAAGAAAAAACCCGGACCACTGCAAAGGATGAATTCAAAGTTTGCTTAGAGGAAATACAGTTTGTCTAAATGGCCTGAATCCCAAGGTGCTATGCAACGAATCCCAGGTTCGAAAATATGTTCCTATTTAGATAGAAATAGATATGAATAAATAAAACATGAAGTACATATGCAAAGAGATGAAAACAATACATTCAACTGCTACAATTAGAATATTTTCATCAAAGCTTTAAGACTTTTGCATTAAATTCCGATCGAGCTCAAACTACATACAATAATCATTGTCTATACTATTTTTTGCCAATTAACCCCTCTCTACTCTCATACCATGAAATATATAGCACTATAGGTCCTTTACATATCACCACTTCGAACTCCAACCCATTTTCCCAAAACAGAGTTCGTTACAAACAAAAATGACACGTTTTAACTGATTTCTTTCTTTTGAGGAGGCGAAATTATGAAAAATAGGCTTCAAAATGCCACTTGTGATTCTCAAACTGTAATAGATGTATAAAATCTGAGAACAATTTTTGTACGTAATATTGTTTTAAATACAAACCTCTCTCATTTTCTTGAAATTCATCTTATGATGGCCAAAATACGTGTCGCAAAAACATGTCTCGGACAGGAAATCATGAAAACTGAAAATTAGGGCTCAAAGATTCCTTTGAGTCTCCCAATAAATGACACATTTTTCCAATCTGAGAGAGCTTTCTATTACCTGTTTTGTCTTTGACAAAAACCTCTCGGTGATTTTCAAAATTCCTCTCCAGTTGGTCAACAATTGATCTTGAAGTTGACCACTAGCAATTGATGGTCAACAGTGCGACCTGTAGCCTGTGCGGAGGAAAATCCACTGCACAACAAAATCCACTGCGCGATAAAATCCACTGCACAATGACATCCTCTGTGCGACAACATCCTATGCGTGATAGCATCCCATGCGCGAAAGTCCACTTCGTGATGAAATCCATTGTGCGATCACATCCTCTGCGCGACAACATTCTATGTTCGACAACATCCACTATGTGACGAAATCCACTACACAATGACATCCTCTGCATGACAACATCCTATGCACAATAGCACCCACTGCACAACGAGATCTACTGCGCGATGACATCCTCTGTGCGACGGCATCCTATGCACAATGACATCCTCTACGCGACAACATCCTATGCGCGATGAATTCCACTGCGTGAGGAAATCCAGTGTGCGATGAAATCCCCTACACGAGGAAATCCAGTGTGTGACAGAATCCTTTGCGCGGTGAAGCGCTCTGCATAGTGCGTAGAAAATTTTGTATCGCGCAGTTGCAAATGATAAATGAAAATCTTCCTTTTGAAACTGACCCTTCAAGATGTTAGATGATGCCAGGCATAAAAATAATATGGGTGCTAAGAGGCATGACTAAATGAAAATTGTTGACAAACCTCTAACCTTAGCTATGAAAATCATGGTGCTAACACACTCCATCATCATTCACACACTCATTAAGCTATCATGCGTACCTTCATGTCACTGTACTTGAACCTGTATCCATAGCCATACTTTTTTGTGTAGTTGATTAGCTTCAAAGTGGGATTGAAGAAGTAGTATGCCAGGCCCGTGGGATATTGAACAATCAAGTTGTCAGGCCCGTGAGCAATTCCTCTTTGGGTGAGAGAATTGTTGGGAATTGATTTCCTGAAGGTGCTAAACTGCAGCTACAGGGCTCTAAGACTTCCTATCCAGCCTGTTGTTGAAACCCAAAAAGGAAGTGGGGTAGTCGAAGGACTGTTGAGCAGAGAAGAGACACACTTCCTGGGGTGGGATAGGCATGCATGGAATGAGGGACTGTAAGGTGTTAGATTGAGTGGGCACCTGTGACAGAGTCTTTCATGTTGTCTATCAGTTGTTAGCCTGGTTAGAAATCCCTTTACCTGGGTGGAGTTTAGTCTCAGCTCAGGGGTAACCCACTGTTGAGAGTGATGAGCAGTGTGTTCTAAGGCTAGGAGGTTTGTGGAAGGTTTGAATGCAATTGGTGATATTCTTACCAAGATAAGTGTTAACTATGTGATAAATTTACATGTTGCATTATTATTTACGTGTTTATTTTTGTGGGTTTATCGTGTGTGTGGTTATAACTGTCTTTATAGTTATGGGTTTGCCTGTATATGTTGCATGTATGTGTTTACTGTTATTTTAGTATGAATCCATGCAATTATAGAATGCATTTGTGTATTTACGTTTTATATATAAAGTTTCGCAATAGTTCTGTGTGTATATGTTTTAATTGCATGTAGTTCGAAAAATTTATGTGGCATAGCTTAGTTGAATGCTACATATGTTACAGTATGTTCCGAAGAGAGAACAAAAACGTTCTCTGTAGTAGCATGGCCGGGCATGGGTGGGAATCCATTTATGTATTCATAAAAGTAATTTATATGACAAACAATTGCGATTTAGTCCATATTTTTCTCACGAGATTCAAGTAAAAATCACCAAAACATAGAACATTTAAACAACACATGTATTGTACGAGATGAGTTCATGGACCAACTTTTAATGTTAGTGAGTTTATTCATAAAGAGCTATAATTTTACTTGAACCACTTGGACTTTGGAATAGCAAGGAATGAAAAGAAGGCTTCAATTTATTCGCATTCCAAGATCTTACATCTTGGTATCGAGACCTCGGCATTGCAAGGGGACGATCAACAATTTCGTGTGATTTATCTACGAAGTCTCACAACCCTTATTTGGACCCCATCGTGGACTTAAAAGACTGGCTTAATACATAAATTTGGGAGGAAACTATACAACTATACTGAAGCATTTGGATATTTCATTCATGGAACTTCTCAGGTCAATTACGGAGTTAGGGTTTGTCTCGACTATGCTAGTTGCTTGTTACTTTGAAAAATAAAACAAAGTTTTAAAGTTTGTATACTAATTAATTAAGTGAATAATTTACTTTAAATCATAACTGTAAAGTAACAAATTTAGAATAATAAACCCTTTAAGATTAATTTGATTAATTCAATCTCAAAAGCCGTGATAGAAAGGGCCAACATAATTCACTCTAAACCGGAAAGTAACGAATTTAGAGTAATAAACGTGTTAAGATTAATTTGATTAATTCAATCTCAAAAGCCAAAAGTGGTAGAAAGCGCCAACAGTAATAGAAAGAGATGACTCAAATTCAATAGTTGGACGTAATTTTGTCGGTTCTTCCAACAAAGTTAAAAAGGAATTTCAAGAAATGAATAGAGGTTTTGTTGGCTCTACAAGCATTCGCATCAATTCAAAGAAGAGGAAATGCAAATAGTGGTTGTTAATCCATTCGCATCAATTCAAAGAAGAGGAAATGCAAATAGTGGTTGTTAATCCTTTGAAGCGCGAATTCACGTAAAGAGAATAAGACCTATCCAAATTTTACACTATGGATTTGTGATAACGCCTTATAAAATTGGCCATTGGATTTTGAATAAATTATTGTAATAAATTGTGCGTGCGTTTCACATTTAGTTTACTTTAGTTTCAAATTCGGCTGGGTCATAAATTGATACATAATGTTAAAGATAAATTTTATCATAAGATTCAATGCATATAAGTTAAAACTATAAGTTGGAAGATGAGTAGTGTTCATTGTTCTTAGTTGCATGTGAATATCATTTACATTGATGACGATGATGATGATGAACGTCCACTAAAATTGAATTGGTCTATCGGACTTGATGATGATGATGATGATGATTATGATGATGATGATGATTAACTTGGTCTATCGGACCTTAAGAGGGTAAGTGATTACTTGAGATTCTTTAGAATTTTGTTTTTGTTCTCGAAAAGCATTAAGAGAAGCTTTCCAAGATCACCATACTTTCTTTGAGTTAAGAGGTTAGGAAGGTTGGTAGTGACAAATATTTTGAAAATGAGATCTAATATGGGTATAGGCTCAACAATCTAAGAAAAAGTGTTTTTCATCTTCAACCTTCTTATTGTCAAAAAGGTGACACACTCTTTCATCCCATGGCATTTTAGGAATTGACCAATGCTTAGTTTCACTATGCAGTACGTGAGAATTTGTTCTTATCTTAACAATGCTTATTTTTTTCTTTACACTTGGCAAAACAAGATAATTTTGATCTTCTAGATTAGGGTTGATTACATCCTTATAATACCTTAATTTTCTTTTTTCCTCTAAGTCTTTATCACACCACATTTTCTCCTTAAATTTTGATTTAACGTTTTTTTTTAATAGTAATCAATAGTTTAGCCAAGATCTGGCATCTTTATGCCATCCTCGCTTGAGTCGATGGTGGTTATGACTCGATTTTGAAGCAATTTTAGGAAGCCTTTTGTCTTCCATGTTGTTTAACTTGTTCTTATACATTATTTATCTAGTCATAGCCATGCTCTAAATGGGGGAGAGGCTTGTTTCTAAGAGGAGGATGGGATAGGGCATATTTCCTTTAATTTTGAGATTATAGGTTATAAAATTCTTTTGTATTGATTCATGAGAGATACTACAGCCCTAGACTTCACATCCATAAAGAATAACAAGTGTAACCAGAGTCTCAAAGAGGAGTTTCTTCTTATCCCAACTCTAAAGATCAGCCGATTTACAATTGTTTTCAAGCCCATAATAAACTTTCCATCCCCCAATAATCCTTTTCTCAATGCTATAACTCCAATTGAGCTTGTGGTGATTATCAATTCCAAGATATTTTGTATGAAGTCACTTCCTCCAAGTTGTTTTTGTCATATAAGAAGGTATCATAAGTTATCTTATTGGATTTAATAAACACGACCTTAGTCTTATCAGTATTAACAGTTATACCAATATTGGAGCAAAAATCCTTGAGGATTCTTAGTTGGTTTTCAAGATGATGAGGACTTCCTGCCATAAAAATGATATCATCGGAATAAAGAAGAATATTGATGAGTATATCAGTGAGAGTAGGGCCTACACGACTTGATTTTTCCAAGAAATCTTCTAACTTGTCAATGTTTACGCGAAAAAGGGTATGCGACAAGGGACAACCTTGTTTGACTCTCATATTACAGTTAATCTCTTTTGAGCAATCCTCTGTGTTTTTAAACTTTGCAGTAACATTCACATACATCCTTATTGCAGCATCCCTCAACTCGAGAGGCACTTTTATCTCTTCCAACCTATTCCAAAGGTTTTTCCTATGAACCATGTCAAAAGATTTTCTAAAGTCAACAAAACAACAAAAAACATTTGGTTTAGTATTGTGGAACTCAAATTCAATGATCCTAAAGGTAAGAAGATGGTTCTTAGTTGAATGATATATGTTAAACCCATCTTGGCATTTAGCTCTTTTACTATGACTTTCTAGCCAAAGGATAATCTTCTTTTCCAAAATAATTCCATAAATCTTGGCTAAAATCAGGCTAATCATAATGGTCCTATAATTAAAGGGAATGTTTTTATACCCATTTTTAAAAATAAGAACAATGAGGATTTGCATCCATGGTTTAGGGAAGCCCTGCTTGACTGCTAAATTGAAGAGCTTGTGTATGTGAGGGATAAGGATTGGCCCTTCGATTTTAAAATTTCATCTTGGTAGCCTTCAATGTCCTTAGCTTTCACATTTGCAAGTCATTTAACCTTGAACTCTATGTCATCTGAAGAAAAAACTTCTTCCTTTGTAGGGACAATAAGAATGGTGTCCATGGAATTGGGTAACTTGAAAAGACTTTTAAGTTAGGAATTTGAGTCGCTTAAGGGAATCCTATTATTTTATTTAGTATGAAGTTTTAGAATTTGGCTCCAGAACTTCTTAGGATCCATCTTATATAGTTGTGAAAGTTGTTCTTGCCTTTTATTGATATAGTACATTTTTTCCTTTTAATTAGGGCCTTGTGCATATTTATCTTATCGAGTTTTAAGGACTCATTAGAAGCATGCCTAATGGATTTCCTAGCAATTTTACATTCTTTATTATACCAAGGGTTGGACGTTCTATTATTCTTTTTATAGGACACCTCAAAAGAGAACTTGTTAATAGAAGTGGAAAGGATAGTTGTAAAACTATGATAGATTTGTTCAATATCATCCTTATAAGTTAGGATATTTAACTTACTATTTAAGAAAATGTCAACTTTACTTTTGTGAAAGCGCAAATTTATTTGATTATCATAATTCTCTTCAGTGGCGCTCCTATGCATGGAAAATTTTAGAGTTAGGGTTAAAGGTTTATGATCAAAGTTAGGCTCATGGTCATTTAAAAGGTCAAAAGTTGTTAATTGATTAGAAACTAAATTAGCATATATCACATAATATACAACACTACTATCTAGCCTATAAATACAAATCATATTGCATAATCACTTAAAACTATACAACTAAAAATAAAAACATCATCACTAAATTAAATTTAAATATATAGTATCCTTAATTATATAGGATCTTAGGATCTTAAAGCATAGATGATAACCATATGAAACAATATTATCTTTATTCCGAGCTAAGAGTAGATATTTCAAAAATGGTTGGTATCTAGCTATTATACATGACCTTTTTTAAAGTCATGCAAACAATATGAGAATAGGATAGAACTTTCTTTGAATATTCTTTATTGACTAACTCAACCCCTTGAAATATCTTCAATAAATTGTATTGTTTGGTAGCGAGATACCAATATCTATAAAATATCTTGAATAAACTATATTTTTCTATAGGAGATAACAATGTAAGAGGAAAGAAAGTATTGAGCAATATTTATAAATATGTAAAAGAAAGATAAAGAAAAGAAAAAGTTGGTTTTCATATTTTTTTTAAATTGTTTTATATTTAAAAAATAATATGGTAATTTTGTCAATAATATAAATTATTTGAAATATTTCTTTGTTTAAGATCTATGGATTATTAGTTCTCATTAAAATGTAATTTATTTTTTATATTCATTTTTCAAAAACTAAAATGTAATTTACTTTTTATATTCATTTTTCAAAAACTAAATATCAAAATTTTTAAAAGAAAAATATTTACTAAGAATTATATATCTATAAGAAAAGAGAAAATAAGGAAAAAAATCACATAAATTTTTTTACAAATATTTGTAAAATAATCTAAATGGTTATTTGAAAAAAAATCAGCCAATAATAATATACAAACATGGTCTTGAACTTATTTTGATTTTAAATATATAATTGTTTGGCAAGGTGGTCAGCAAAAGTAAACCTAATGTTATAAATGGAACGCTAATCCGAATTTTTCCAAACTGTGATAAGGATCGCTCTTGTCTCTTTTATTTGGTGGTAGGGCAGAGAAAAACAAAGACAGTTTCGTGTTTCCAGGCACTTGATGGATGGGCAAGAGAATCACTTTTAGACATTTGACTGTTGGAGAATAAAGGAGAGATTCAGAAGGAGAGTTTCACTTTAGACACAGGACAGATGGAGAAATAAAGGATTGATTCACCTTAGAAACGGACACTGCTTCTAATAGACGAATTAAAGAATTATTCTTGTATTGTTTGAAGATGTATTCTTAAATGAGATTATGTCGTTAGATTCATAAATCCGCTTCAGTATTGCGATCGCAACACGTGTAAATAATTGTAAATAAACTTTACCATATCCAAGCACATACATGCATTTCTCTTTAAGCTTAAGAAGAAATGACAGTTGCATTAATGAAAAATACAATGGATACAGCGAAATATCAGGCTCCACTTTTCCACACTGAAAATTGAGTACCATGTTCATCTCTTCATCCACTTATAAGTATGTTTCTTGATTAATTGAATCCTCAAAGTTTGATACAGAATTTAACACTTAAAAGCATGCAATTGTAAGTATTTTGATGGAGTGAGATTTACATGTAAATGGGCATAGGCTGTAATATTATGTATAGATATGCATAGCGTTGGTTTGTTTGATCACTTGTGCAAAGTAAAAAGGTAGATCTAGGTGATAGGGGCATATTGTATTCTCAAATATTTTGTTATAAATTTTTAAGAGGAATGTTGGATTAATGTTGATTCATTCATAGAGTTTTCAGTCATTAGAATTACCTTAGTGGTTTACATACTCATGGTTTTTTCTCATTGTATTTGATGTGTTGAAGTCTATTTAAATGCTTGAACAATTTCATTGTAAAATGTCTTAAGCATCTTAGTGTTGAGCGGGCTTGGCCAAAAACATAATAGATATCTATTTGAGTGTTGGTTTTTCCTCATAAAGATTTTCATTTTAAATATTGACTCTATTTGCTTGTTTGTGTTTCCCCTACCTATCTCAATGTGCTATTTCTCTCTTAATTTTTAACAAAATGAATACTACCATAAAACAATGAGGAATCAAAACCCCTCTCTAATCCCAATTATTAATAGTTAATAATAATTCATTCTTTTATATAAAATAAACAAATAAAATAAAGACAACACATACAATTATGTTTTCCTTTTTAATTTAATATGTATTATAGTTAAATATTTAAACGTATTAAGTAAATTATACTATTTCCTATCCTTGTTGCTTCAACTACTAAAAAGTACAAAACATTAAACACTTAAAAACTAAACTTGTGTTGACTTGTTACCACAATTTGTTGTTTGTTGTTCTTCAAAGTGGCTTGTTCATTGTGAGTACATATGTAACATCCTCACACTGCGATGCACTCGATTGCCTAACCAAACAGCTTAGATGTGCACACTCGACAAATGGACATGGTGACCATAGGGATAGATGAAGCATGTCAAACAAGGATCGCGACCAAGTTATGAATGTGACCAAGGAAGTTGGGTGGTTGGATGGTTTCCCAATTTTAGGGACATATGTCCACCTTCCTTGCAAAATGGTTGCAACAGATGGACAAAGTTGTTGGTTTGGGTCCACTTAGACAATGAAGGGTGTGCAGGAGACCTTGAATTACATAGTTAGTTATAGGCTTCGATAAGTATAAAAAAGGGCATGGGCCAGTATGCGAATTATCCAAGCAAAGATATAGCGTAAGGGTAAAAGGAAATATTGTTGAAGAGTTTTAGCGAAATCCACGGAAAGGAAAGAATGAGACCTGCAGGGGTCAAGCTTGCAAGGTGCTTCAGGTTTGTAAGAAACAAGGATACTTCTGGGTAGTTGTGCCCTAGTTAATTATTGTAAGAGGAGATCTGATGATTGCCAGTCTCCTTGTCATTGTACTCTATTATTCTTCTTTAATAAATAATTAAGGCACTTTACTTGGGTTCCTAACTAATTCTATTGTTGTCGTGTTTTTTCTTACTTGCAATGATCATTAGTTAAATATTTGGCTAAATACTGAAAAACAAAATTAACATAGTTGTTAAGGTCTTTGGGTGGCATAAAACTCTTAATATAAAGTGGAGTTATGGGAAACCTTTAGATGAGGATGTGTAGTCTACTTTCCAGTAGTCGCAAGTGGGCCAAGCCCTACAATGACCAGTGTTGCACAATCGTCAAGGTGGTGAGATGGAATGGCTTGAGTAGGGACAAAACCTTGGGGTTGTGATAGCTTGTATTAGAGCATCCAAGGCATTGGAAGCCTGGAAAACCTACAAGTGGAAGATGTAGAATTTTTGTTTCAGACTATGGTTGATTTAGGAAAGAGATGGTCGAACATTCCATCGCACCTATGAGTTCACCCTAGTAGTGTGAAGGCGCATGAAAAAGTCATGGAAGATACCTTGAAATTCATCTTGGGTTCAAGATAAGTTAAGACCAAGGTGGGTGCAAAGAAAATGCATGGATCCCTTTCTCACTCTCTTCCCCCTCTCTCTCTCCATATCCCTCTCTATATTCTCCCTCTTCCCCTCTCTCCTTATGTCCCTCTCCCCCCCTCTATTCCCCATTGTTCCATCCCTGATCTCTCTCTACCCCACTTACTATATTTCTCTTCTCTCCACATTACTCCCTCTCCCACTCTCTAATTCTCTCTCTCCCTCCCTCCCTC